>JAODLL010000012.1:745847-794281 GCA_026546735.1 Forbesichthys agassizii
CTCGTCCCTCTGTAAACATATACATTATTTAGATGTTTTTGAGATGCTGTCATGAATGAAAATATAAACAGTAACTGTCGGTTTTCCCAAACGGTAGCCACACTCACACATATTGAAAATGTCACTGAATATTACATATTTTCTTTCTATATTGTGCTCTCTGTTTTACTAATCTTACAAAGCTGCCCTTCCAGGAGGTTTTATATTATATATAGGAACATTACTTGTGCTTTATAGCTCTGACGGAAATGTCAACGTTTTAAATGTCAGAAATATTTAATCCTTTGCTCTGTCAAAATTTAAATGCATTAAAACAGAACCTCTGACGCAATGAGAAAGCGTTTTTCTTATTTATTGTGCTACATGCACACTGTGCAATAATCAGTTCCAAAAGAAGGAGGTAAAACGTTTCACTCTCGTTGTAAATTATTTAAACCCCACCTGTCTCTTGTTGTTATATGAATATTATTGCTTTATATATTTATAATGACATGTGGCATCAAAAAGATGCCAGTTTTAACTCAGACATGTGATGCCCTTACTGTTCCATGCTTTGATGGATATGGTAGTCAAATAAACAACAAAGTGTTATTAAGAGTGTTATCATTAATTCATGCAATACAAACATTGTTGGTATTGTACAATAATACATATAAATAACACACTAATTTTAATGGACCCCTGTACCCAATGGGACCCCTATAGCTACAGCTAGCCCCCCCTTCCCCAGGCCAAGTAACAAAAAAGACACGCAGACATGATTTAAATCGTACAACACTGTCCCTTGTACCGCCGCCCCTCCTTATCATTGTCTCCTCAGGGTCACTGGGACACGATTTCATTAAAGGCATGCCTGATCTGCAACTGCAATGCAGACATTAAATAGCAGTATTTTTCAATTAGGGCTGACAAATTCAATCAAAATTCCATAGATTAGGATGAAATGAGGCATGGGTCATTTACAAGGGAGTTTAATTGCACGGCCATTAGACAAATAGTACCGCGCTCTCTGTCTCATTATCAATCATGCGAATGCATCAATTGTAAAAGGTTGTAAGGGGAGGGGGTACACGTCCGCGTGGGCAGCCCGCGCACGCCATCATCACACCGCAGTGCCGCTGCTGCGGCAGAGCGGCTAATAAATACCCTCTTTTGTACTTATAAATTATCCAGTTTAATTAACAACATGGATTATGATTGGACTATGATTTAATTAAACCTTCCCTGCATGCAAGCCGGCACGATCATTCATTACCGGGCGGGCCGGGCGGGACGGTGGGAGCCTGTGTGTGTGTGTGTGTGTGTGTGTGTGTGTGTGGTCCGTCGGGTGGGTCGCGGTGGTGGGGGTGGGGGGTAGTAGTAACACCGCACTAAATGAAGCGAAGGGCGTATTGGAAGAGCTGCTTATACCTGACAGCCTCTATAAGACGGTACAACAAGCGCCAATAAAAGCCCCCCAAATGACTTCACCTCGTTACGAAGGTGGATACTATTGTAGAGGAGAAATTAAATAAAGAAGCATGGCGACATTTATCTGTTTGCTGTAAGAGATACAAACTAATCGTAGAGCGTCCTTAAACCCCGCCCCCACCCCTGAACTTAAATGGAACACTTGGCGTATAGTTTACTGATATTATTGGTATTATTATTGTGCGTTGTATAAATGGAGGGGATTATGGCGGGAGTACGAGGCAATTACGGCAGCGAGACTCTTGGATTGAGGAACGCATAGCCTGCAGGGAAACACTGTCCAACATAATTCAGTCCGATGTGCCACTATCAACTTTTTCATCACCAAGCCTGCACTCCAAATGCCAGACGCGATTTATTCGGCGCTGCAGCCCCCCCGCCCTCTTTCCTGCCCCCGCTCCATCCACACACACACACACACACACACACACACACACACACACACACACACACACACACACACACACATACACAAACACCCCAACCCACAACCCACTCTTATTTTTTTATTTTTTTGCTGCTACAAAAACCCAAATAAAGTGGGACCCCGACAGCGGCTGCGGCGAATGAGTGAGTTGTGGTTTAGGTAAAACACACGTCTGCCGTTCGTAAAGGCTACGTTTGTTCTGTTCTATACTAGACCTGATACTTTACTGGAACAGTAGGGCTACTGGACGTCGTCATTTCAATTTATTCGGAATAGGCATATAAAAACGTTCTAAATAAGCATTCCGTATGGAGAATTGGTTTATCCAAACAAGCATGGGGCTTCCCCCAAGAAGATATTACTTTTTTGTCCTTGTGCATTAGAGCAATTAACATTGAGAGCACGAGATAGTTTTTTATTATCTAATCTGAAAGCGATACGATTGACCGGACTCCGAGGTTGCCCTGACGTGCATGTCAGGAGGACCGATGAACAGAAGCATAATTCGTATCGATTGTTGCCCTGTAAATAAATCGATTGATCTCACATTAAGCAATGGAAAGTGGTAGTGGTGGTAATGTCAGTCCAAATCTTTGATACAAGTGTCTCTTTGTCCACATAATTCGACATTGTTACAGGCTTATCCATCCTAACAGGGACATGGCACTGTTTGTTAATGAAGCTGTTTGTGAGACATTCTTGAGGTGCCCCATGTTGTCTGGTCAGGATGAAGCCATATAGCCAAATGAACCACATTGGGAAGTAATAGGCTATGTCAAGATTTACTCGGGACACACTGTGGTTTAAGCAGCTCCCATGCGTGCGTGAACGGCCTTGCGCGCCTCAACCTCCCCTGGCTAATTAAAATATTTAAAAGGATAGTCATAGCCTACTTTTCCATGTTCAAGACTGTTCTCAGGGCTATGAGCTACAGATTAATTAAAGGTGTTAGAGCCTTGTCAGAGCTATGAATCCCAACACAGACAAAGAGGGCATACATTAATATTATTTAATCAATCGTGTGGCTCATTTGATTGTGTGGATATATTCTATTACATTTCGAAAGAAGAATAGCGTTTACATCATTCAAAATTATTGTATTTTTTATCTAATGTAAATAATTTCATAGGCCAATCACTCTACAGATAAAAATCCTAACCTTCCCATGAACTCTCTTAAAATCACGGTTAATCTACAGCGCCCTCTATAGATTAATATACTAATTGTTGCAGACAATAGTTTTAACAGTCCTTTACCTTATACACTGGAAATAAGCATATTATATTAGTTTACAACAGTAAGGGCATTTCCAGACTATACTTGTTAAGTATTAGTATTCGTGTTATACTCTATTTTTGTAGAGTAAACATTTTATACTCTACAACAGTATAGCCTGTTTTATAAATAATCTAAAACAGGACAAATATCTTTCAGTGTATGTGGATTTTTTTTTATCGTAAACGTTCTACAGGTGGATGTTGTGATTTAAACAGGCCCATAGTTCTGTGTAAGATATGTAGACAAATCTGGACATATGCATACTGTGTATGGCATTTGCTTGCCATCAATCAGCGGCGGATCAACTTTTCAACACGCCCCAACAGCGCGATTCCAGGTGCGCCTGGAGTCTAATAACTGTCATTATGAGACAAACCAGCCTTCCCCATCTTTTGGCTGGGGTTTAGGAGCGCACAAATCGCACATACCCGTGACAGGACCATTTCAGCCTTGGTCTAAAACAAACATGCGGTACAGCTATACCAGACGCGGTAAACCCAAAGAATTAGAGACATCCGTGGGATGCGAGTTCAAGCGTCGAGACGGGCGACCCCCGATGTTTTTAACCAGAAAAACAACAACAATGTGACGGCGAGTCTAAGATGAGCTAATTAGATCTGGCGAATGTTCACCTACAGCCTGACTCCCACGCATGTCTTAAATTGAGATATTTAATTATTACAGCCTTAATTACTGCTGGTACAATCAACTGCCCCAGAATAGAATGAGAGGAGACGGCGGCTAAAATTGGGTTATAGTCGCTTCATTCAGCTAGTTTCCTTTGGGTTAACCATGTCTGCTTCTATTAGAGAGATGAAGGCACCCTGAAATCTACTTGTCTCTTAGACTGGGAAAATGAGAAAAGAGCTTTTTGTACCAAAATAATGCAATGTTCCTCATCTACAGTTTATTTTTCTAACCAGAGCAAATCATTTAATAATCTCATATGCAAAATTGTGTAAAACTATCTGTCATTTTTGTGGAGGATTGCAAAGGATATATGACCAAAGGTGTCACATTTGACCTTTGCCCTTGGAAGCATTTTAAGACATCTGAGATGACAAGGTCAAAACGGTTCTAGCTTTAATTTATGATTTATTGCTTTGACCAGGCATCAATTGATATGTGGTGATCTTAATAGTTTTAGGAGATATTGAGATCAAATTCAGTGGTGTTTTTTTTAGTTACTACATTTGAAAACTAAGATTGTTTTCTAATGTGCACTCTACAAGCCTATTTCAATTAGACAATCGGCTTTGAAATGCAAAGTTTGAACAAAGCAGACAACTCCCTTCAAGTACTAGCCGATTTCTGAATTGTACTTGTGAGAGTTCAATTACAAGATTGCCTTTACCGATCAATAGATCAGTATCAGAGATCTTTGGTTTAGTAATAAACACTCTTAAACTTTAAATGTGTGCTTCTCAGTACCTCCTCACACACACGTAAATATAATACTACTATCTCTCCCTCTGTTCCTGTCTTGCGGCCATCATGGTCTGTTATATTCTGTCTTTCTTTTTCTTCTTCCAGTGTTGGGTGAGAGCTGTGATTGGTGGCGTTCAGTTCAGCTTCATTATCAGGTAAGAAGCCTTAATGAAGACTCGACAACTGTAACCAAAGAAAGAGAGATGACACACACACACACACACACACACACACACACGCACACACACACACACACACACACACACACACATGATCTACCTATATAGCTATGCTAAAAATACAGCAAGGGACAGAAGCACTGACATGCTCACTAGCAGCATGCAAGCGTCGTTGTAGATGGACGCGGATGGACGGACGGACGAGAAGTCAACAGCCGCGTTAACCCCTGAGCACGGGGACGCGTGATGTCACCGCATGCCCACCTTGCTGCGTTGCGCATCCAACCTCATTAGCCGGGAGAGCGAGACAGTATGTTTCGGGCCCGCGCCGCCGGTAATGAGCCCGTCGCGTTCATCCCTCAAACCGTAATTAGCGCTACGCCTGGCACTCCGGCGCCACTCGCCGTTAATGGAGTGAACCGGGCGGAAAACGAGCGCTATTAGGATGGACATGAATTCCTGGCTGCCCTGCGAGACCCTTAAACATAATCGTCTTCATCATTCAGCTCTCTCTCTCTCTCTCTCTCTCTCTCTCTCTCTCTCTCTCTCTCTCTCTCTCTCTCCGGCACCTCTGCGTGCCATCTCAAATCAAAGCGGGATGGATGGGTCGAACCAGAGACAGCTCCTGTCTCCCATCTCCGTTTAAGTGGGAGACCTGTAGATATGAAGCGCCTGGATCCTTTCATCTCCCGCCGGCGGTGAATGCAGGAATCTGCGTGAGGCCGGCTGACTACATGCAGGGCTGGTTTCATTATAGGGTAGGCTATGGACACACCACGGAATCAAGGCATTGTACATGGCAACATCTCCGACTACAGCCCTTTGAGCAAACCATACACACCGTTATATCCTCTTGTTCTTTGGGTATACTGACAGGACTGCTGTAGGCTTGCAGTTCATTGGATACATTGCTGCTGTAGATCTATAATGAGTTTCCAGTAGTGCAGTGGTGCACTTTACCATTAAGGAGGCCTAATGAAAAGAATTACATGCGTGAATGGGCTGGAATAGGTCACTATTATGGCTCTAGAAAATGGAGGCTGTTTTCCCTTTTGGTTTCTGTACAAGATGATATTTAGGGTACTCTTTCTCACCTAAAGTTGCCTATAGCTATTACGTAACAAATGATGTACACAATGATGTCCACCCAAGGTCTCAAGCTGAGCTATTGCATCACAAGAATTATACGACAGATGTAAAGAGGTCAAAGGTCAAAGCCACACTACTTGGTGACACTGGCATGTGATGAGTGACAGTGGGCGGGCCTAGTAATGACTGCTTTTGGCAAGGCCACTAAGAGGATTTGATACCAGCGGGGGGTGTCAAGGACGACTGCTATGATGCTGGTGAGAGCATTTGGGCAAATGGAGCCTTTCAGCCAAGAATTACAAGGCTTTACTCGACGCATGTTCAGCCCTGCAGCCCTGGTTGTCTCCACTGACTTGCAGGTAAAACCTTAACTGGCTTTAAAGGTCCACATTCCAGGAATTAGACCAGTGTCTTATCTGAAACCATCAAACTGTATGTGATTGCTGCCACTTCTGGACTTTATGAACGCCGTAGAGCGATTTGATGACTTCCTTGACATTTCCCACAGTTATTTGAATTTAGAAGCGCAGTTTGCATGATCAGGGCTTCCAGCGTTACGTTTTATTTGCTGTGTTGGACAGCTGACTTGATTGTTCTTGTTTGGACTCGTCTCAGGTGCCTACAAGGTAAATAATTCACGTATGCAGTTATGCGAGGAACGATTCCAGGCTTCTGGTTTTTTGGGGGAAGTCGTAAAGGTGTGGCCGTCAACCCCTGTGTGACCACCTCCATTTGCATCTTTCCCAGCCCTGTGATTACCCAGCATGCCCTGCTGGAGCGGTGACCTGCGTAGGCCAAGGCGCGGCGCGCTGTAATCGAGGCAACAGCTGCCTTTTAACGGCCCGCTCACCTGTTTCAACACACGCACCTCTGCCTGTCATCGCTCGGCACACAACCCGAAGCTTGACGCGAAGCCGGGACTTAAAGAGGTGTTAAAAAAATAAATAAAAGATCTCTAACTGCTCTCATCCCCCTCCCCTTGGATGCCCCTGTTCTCCTTTCACCACCAATATTTACAGAAAACAGGCTCCCATTCTAGGCGGGATTCTACAGGGGATCTTCAGGTGGTCCAAGAGTATTTGTACAGTACTTGCAGAAGGAGGAAATAACCTTACATACTTATAAATATAGGTATAAAACTTATTGTGTTCAGCTATTTCTCTGGCAATCGTGGCTTAACTAGACCGATATTATAGTAAACGCTGTGAAAACCAACACCAACATAAAGTAGCACTGTGTAGCATTGTGTTCCTTGTAAGATGGGACTAATGTCTCCCAGGGTCTGCCAACACTGAGGAAGAGATCAGGCAGTGTTGGGCAAGTTATGTTACTAGTTACATTACTACATTACTAGTTACTAATTACTCCTTCTGAACGTCATATTCTTGATTTATTACTGGGTATTAAAAGTAATTAGTTACATTACTAGTTACATTACTATATTACTTTCACAATCACTGCCCTGCCTCGCCCCTTCTGAAAAATGACAACCTGTGTAGCAGCTCATTTTAGAATTAAATCCTCTTTATTGGAACAATAATGAACCTTACGAGTCAACAATCAGTAATTAGTTACACTGCTAGTTATTGAAAAAAGTAGTAATATATATATTAACTAGTTACTGCTTAATATTTCCCACGGATCCCTGTTGTATCAGATTCCGTGGCTTGTGGTGGCCCAGGGGTGGGGGTCTGTCTGTACAGGCAATCTCCTTATTCGAAGTCCAAGGCTCACGCTGCAGCCTTGAGCGAAGCAACATTAGCACATTGGCTGTGATGAGGCTCTGGCAGAGGAGGTTGCCATGTGTTACGAACAGTTAGAGCTTGATCCATGTATGGGAAGGAATGCCTTCAAATGAGCTGTCGGCAAACTTCCGTTTGTTTCTGGGTGATAAAGGATTCCTGAAAAATACACTGAAATATTTCAAAAATACTTCTTAAAGAAAATGACCATTGCACTTCTTAGTTTTTGACACTTTTAATGCCTGAGTAAAATCTCCATGATTTATTGTAAAGGTTGTGTGCTGAATAAACCTCTGAACTGACTGCTGTTGACCAGGATCTGCGAGTGGTTATTCAGACCTGTGGGGCCATGTGATTCTTGTGGGGGTCGCAAAGAAATAAATATATGAATGCGAACACAGTTTTTAGAGATCTTCACTGCAGTTTAAATACTTCAAAACTTAAATGAAAGACAATCATTCTCCAGAGAACAGAGTTGTGCCCCCAAATTACTCGGCCTGTGGTGGTGTTCAAAATCATTCACTCCATTCTTACATTCCATTATGTTGCTGTAGCAATTGCTTTAGACACGTGTGGAAATCGATATTCAATGTTGGCCCAATGAATAACAAGCGTTTTATTTGAAAACACTTTCTGAACTGATTATCTGAATTGGACTTTAATTGAATTAAATTAATGGACATTGGAGTCTGCCGACCTGAGAGTGCAGCTCTCTCTCTCCCTGACTGAAGCTTTATGACACCTCTGCTTAACAGTGTAGTCCCACAGAAGGAGCTGCTGTTAAGCACAGCAGAGTTTATTAAACACCCAAATCTTTCTGATTAATCACTCATAATTTGATGCGATAAAGAGTCTTCAAAGTAATTAGCCAATGATTAGCAAACTATCTGGAATTGCTCAAAATCCAGCTTATTAACATAACATTAATTGCTTTGTTTCATAAAAGCCAGCTGGCTAATTGTTCTCTTCTCCCAGTACAGTAATTGCTCCAAAATAGAGGTGTGTGTGTGTGTGTGCGTGCGTGTGTGCGTGCGTGCGTGCGTGTATGTGCGACAAACCTGAACTGTTGTGTGTAAGACAGCCACTGACAATGTGAACATTTTTATACAGCTGCTTTATGGATTTACAAATTGAATAGATAAATAAGTAATCTATTGGTCGTTTACACTAATAACTGCCTTACTGTATTTTAGTAATTATATTAAGTTTGACAGGATGCACAGAAATATGTATTCCATGCTTGTTTTAAGCTATTTCACATGCCTATCTTTAAATGTGGTATAAAAAGCTGTGCGTTGGTTTCAACTTGTGCTGCGATAGTGGGTTTGCGGCTATACATAAGGTCAGCCCAGCACCTAGAGATAGGTAACCTAAGCCATGTTGTTACCAGTTAGCTTGTTGCTTGTCTAACCTACATCACGGTACTGCTGCTAACATGGGGCATATTGTAAAAATGGCTAATAATGACTACATTGGAACTTATGGTGTTAACGCACTGTTCCCATGAGAGATGGGTTAAATGCAGAGGATAAATGTCACCACATGTATGTGTATGTTTTTTTTCTTTTACAATATTAGATCATTTTGGGTCCGCTATTATTTTGTACTACACTGTCATTTACATTTTTGTTGCTTCTCCTGAAGCTACCTTTGAAATATTTATATATAGAAAGACATTTAGCAAACAATTCTTTGGTATGTTTGCTCACCACCCCTATCTATCGGCTAAATGTTGAGCTACTGAGCCTTCTTTGTTATAATTGCTTTGAATTAACTGAATCTAGCTTGAGTGCTGTTTGACCCAGAGCTGACACGGGCATAATGCAGTATCCATACAGTTTCTGAAGTCACTTGGTAGCCAGCATCCCTGCTACTTGAGTGAGGTAGTCCCTGAACCATGCCAAAAAACAAGTTATCTTCTTGGCTGCAGAAGGATGGGGCCAATGAGAGCACCAATGATGCTGTGGGACTAGATTGCCTACATCAGCATAACCAGACTCAGACAACCTCAGGAGAGTAGTCAAAGCCAACCAAACAGGGTCCTAACCCGCAGGCAGAGAGCATTATATGATTAAATATAAATTGCAAAACAATGTCAAAGAAGGGGAACGATCCTCTCTTACGTCGGCAGGCCCTAACCCTAAGGCCCATCAGCTATAATTGTAGTAATTGAGAAAGATACGGTGAATATATGTCCATGAAATATCCGCCCAGCAAACAATGGCAGGCTTCCCTTATGAATTGCTATCAGCTCCTGGGGTTCTGATAGCCCCACCAGCACAGCATGCCACCGTCAACGTGTTGGATAAGCACAGAATAACACGGGAGAGCTGTTGGTGCCCAGCTGACGTTCAGACATGCTTGCATCAAACATGCGGTGCACATGTTGGTGCCACCGCTTGCTGTCTGCAGTTCTTAATTATCAGTGCATGTCACACAATTATAGGTCCCCGACTGGGACCTCCTCCACGTGGAGTAAATAAAGCACGGCGTCTTCACGTCGACTCCTGCTTGAGGCCTTTGCTTTGGGCCTCCTGCACATGTGAATAATTCAATTAGACGACGGCGGAAGCGTCGAGGAGCGGAGAAGGTGTTTGTGTTTGTTACACCCCGCGGAAGGGAGGATGTATGGACAAGACGACAAGAGCCCACCCCCCGTCCCCCGCACACGGCGTTCTTATTGGCTCTGATCTGTCTGTGTGTGATGTATTGATGAGCAGCAATTGGGATATGTGTGTGTGTGTGCGCGTGTGTGAGATGGGGTCCTTGGGGACCGGGAAGTGGGTCAGACACGTTGCAAGGTAGGCTGGCGTGAATAAAGAAAAAGCTTCAAGTGAAAAGTAATTTTTCTAGATGAGTGGTTAAATTTTTTTTTTTTTTTTGCATAAATGATCACATTAGTGTCTGCTTATTGTCATGGATGTGTCTTGAGCCTGCTTCACATGCTGTCCTGGGCAACATTTGCGGGGACATTTGTTGACAGAGAAGGCAAGAACGATACAGGAAGCACTAAACGGTGGAACCACCTTCTGCTCATCCAAATGCCTCTGTTCAGGAGATGTCCAAAATGACCAGTTGTATCCAGAAACATTTACAAACTGAAAGTCATAAATCAAAAATGTTAAATGAGGTCAATAATATTATTGTAACCTTAATCAAACTGTCCAGTCATTGAAACTTTCATCACCTACTGTAATATTGACGATATTTTATTTTTTCGATCTTCTCGTCTTTTGACACGTTTAGTGTTTGTACATTTCCATAAATGTCTTAGTATGTCCTAGCGAGTCTTGCCATACCAGCTATACCACACACGCAGGCAGACTTTTAGCAGTGTATTCCCTCTGGTGGCTTCTATTTGTCATTGCAGCCGTAGCAGAACCGATCATAAAACCATTTAAAAGTAGTGTAAGCAATGCTGAATGTTGACATTCTAACTTAACGTCCGAACAAATGCACATCTTCCTTCAGTGGGCCCCAGCAGCTCATTCTTGAGATTTTGGGTTCCATCTAGATAGGATGACAGACATAAACATAACACAACACGTAAGGACATTTGTGTTTGGTTGATTATTTCTTTGCTGTAACAATTGATCATTGGCAATACATTATTATTTCTTTGCTGTAACAATTGCTTCTTGGCAATACATCTTATACCATTGGAAAACCGGATTATTTCCCTTTTAATATATGCCATATTTGTAAGGAACATGCATTTGTGTAATAAGCAGCAGAGTTGAGTATGTTGCCAAATATGACGATGCCTGCCAGCGTTGTGACATACTGCTACTGGGATGGCATGCCAAGTAAGCCAGCGTGGTTGTGTTGGTCACTGGCACAAACAACACACCCAAGCTGATCCCGCAAGTGTTCACAAATTTCGTTAATTTCTGTGCGTAGTTTATAAGACATACTATACTGCAAAGACAATAGAAAAAGATAATTGGTGGTGGACATTTTTTTATGTAATACTTTAAAAAAAAATGTAATAAACACATTTTTCCACAAGGTGGCAGCAGAGGGTCAAGAACAATTTCTCCAACTGGCTTCTTATTGCACATTAGGCCTATTAATGACACACTACAATACTTATATATATATATATATATATATATATATATATTTATTTAAACCTAATTTTAAAACAAATAAAATGTGGTTTGATCGCTACTTTGTGTTCGTTTTCGCTAAATTAGAGATAAAGTTAATATTTATGCTGTTCTGATTGGTAAACGGTGGAGCAAATGCAGTGATTGGTCCCTCTATTCAGGGAAACACGGAAGTAACTGGAGGACGTGCTTTGAAACAATCAACAATCTAACAAGCTGAAAAGCAGGTGAATGAATGTACTGCATGCTTTAACATCGTGTTTTTAAACGGTTGTATCACATTTTATGCTTTATTGGCGTAGCAATGTTGGTCGAAATAAAGATTTTAGCACGGAAAGCGCGTGGCTATTGCATTTCTTTTCAAATTGTGTTGCGTTTACTGTGGCACGTTTTTTAAAAATATGATTAAAAATAATGAATTCGGTTTCCATGATTTTATATAATTGTATTTTCATCAGTGTCCTCTCAAAACAGAAAAACAGGCTTCCGTAGATTACAAGTTACATAACATGCTGGTTGGCATTATTATATTAAATGTATTAAAATGTCAGTTCACTGATATTCATGGCGGATTGTGGAAACCCCTTTACACTTAAGATAGTTATTTTTCGTCTATTGTCTAAGTACATCATACTTTTCAAACTACTTTCCTATTCCGAGATAGAGATGACAGACCAAAAAAATTGAATGGCTAGTTAAACATTTGATGTTGTTTTCTCTCTGTTCAATGTTTATTATCCCAGCCCATGTTGGAGAGAGAGCAGGAGTGAGCCACCCAGTGACCACCATGTCCTCCGCGGTGGCCCGTGCCTTGCACCTCCAGTGCGCGGCGTGCGGCCACTTCTCCAAGAGCCACTTCCACCTTCTCTACCACACGGCCGACGCCCACCCTCACCGGCTGGACGACATGGCGGTGGGTCGCCTGGGCAACGTGCTGATTTACCAGGGCACGGCGGGCCTCTTCCACTGCGCCATCTGCTTCTTCACCAGCAAGGCCTTCCCCAGGCTGTACGAGCACATGGTCTTCACCCACTGCCTGGGTGGGGAGGAGGAGGAGGACGGAGAGGAGGCCGTTAAGGACCAGGATGGCCAGCAGGGAGATGGTGTCGGGAAGGAGGAGCGCCCCCACGCTCCCCCGAGGAAGCCCGGCGTCCCCCCGGACGCCAGCGATCACCAGAGGGAAGAGGCGGAGGCCGTCGCCAGGTTGCTGCGGCAGTCCAAGAGCGGCTTCGTCTGCCTCGCCTGCGGCTACAAGCACAGAGCCAAGCGTACGTGTGGCGCGCCGCTACTGCTGTTTATGTGACACACTGTGCCCGTCTTGTAACGAAGCATCAGTATGGAGGCCAGATAAGTCCTATATTTGTTATTATTGTATATATGTGTATTTTCTATTTTGTCCACTTTATGTTTGGTCATTTTTGTTTTGTGTGTTAGCTCACTAGAGGGCAGAGGACAAATGTTTTGTCAAGCTAAGTTTCTTTAGCATATTAGCCAGGAGTCGCATAGGAAATCAGTATCGATAAGATACTTCCTTAAAGGTACAGTAAGAGATTGTAAGCTGTCACAATTTAGTCAAATTCACCAAATATCTCCTCGCAGTAGCTTACCGTTTTCTGTGCATACTGAAAAATGAATAAAATGTTCTACACAGTCATGGCTCTGTAAACAGGAACACAAACAAAGTGGTGCAGACCGCACCACACAACAATATCCCAGCCTTGGCAATGTGTGGGGTGGAGCTTCTGAAGGAAGCCTATGGCAGAGGTCTTCCAACCTTATTCGGGCCAAAAACCCCTTGGCTGATAGAAACACGGCACAGGGACCCCCTATCACATATGGTACAAAATATTTAGTTAACAGTGCCATGAATAAACGTAGGCAACTAAGTCATTAAAATAATTGACAGATTTCTATATTTATACTTGTATTTATGTTAATGTAACTTCTGACATTAACATTTTTGGAAGAAAATAAATTTGGGATCAAATAATTTGGAGGACCCCTTGCAGTACCTCTGAGAACCCCTAGGTGTTCTGGACCCCCTGTTGAAAACCTCTGGCCTATGGCATTGAAAGGAAAGGGGTTAGTGCAAAGTTAGCAAGCGTTCTCCAGAATGATCCGTGTGTCTCCCCCCTCCCCTCCCCCCTTCCCCAGGCTACGCCATCAGCCACGTGATGCGCCGTCACGACCCCTCGTTGCCATACCGCTGCTCCCATTGCAGCGCCACCTTCCTGCTGCCCAGCCTGCGGAGGCAGCACGCGCTCCTGCGCCACCGGCCGGGCCGCTACGGCTGCCCCTACTGCCTCTTCCGCTCCTCGGTGCCGCACGGCTTCAAGCGCCACTGCGGCAACTGCCGCGCCCGCGGCGATGAGGAGGAGGAGGAGGAGGACGTAGAGGAGGGGGCGGGTGGAGACGCGAGCGACGGAGAAGAGGAGGAGGAGGAGAAGCAACAGAAGAAGAAGAAGGAGGAGGAGGCGGCGGCAGTCTGAGAGGAGGTGTCCGTTTGCCCGTCCCCGCGAATAAAGCCTGTAGAGAGACGTGGCTCGCTTTAGAGCGTTTACGTTCAAGTGTAACCTGGAGTCGCTTTCTTTTCGAAGGAAACCTTCACGTCCCTTGACTTGAGAAGAACTACGTTCCGCAGATAACAAAGTCGGGACACAAGTACTGTGCACCCCTCTGCCTCTGCCCTTGAGCCAGTAATCAAACACCACCCTGTTCCAATCCCACTTATGTTCAGACGTTTTTTCTGTTCGGGTGAACCTCGGCACAAGCTTTTCATAGTGCCTGCCAATCGAACTCTACTGATCAATACAGGTCTCACCTTTTATAAAATGTCTGTTGAATTGTTATTTAGGATACTTTAATCCACTATCATGCACGGATACACTAGAAATCAACTACAGTAACTGCAAGTACATGCTACGTAGGTGACTGTATTGTTTTTGCGTTTAATAAAACAAAATATGTTTTTTCAGCCTTCATGAGAGATATTGTTGCTGGCTATATCACAAATGCTTCCCAGGTGTTGGGTTGAATGCTCATTGGATGCGGCATGGCCGCTTTGTTCTAATTGGTCGGCAGGCGATTAACAGCTAAGGTGAAACGTTTAAGGATGAGGAGGGAAGTTTTAATTATTACATAAACAGAACAACTAAACAAGCCAAATTGATGACATACTTCTTTTAATACATTTTCTGCAGTTCTTCACCTGGACCTGAAGCTTAATTTAACTGTGTGTGTTAGGAAGTGAATAATGAGTTGTAGTACCAACATGCTACTGCAGTCGAGTGGGCTGTATAGCTGTGACCATGTATAATACATGAGCCGCTCTGTTACCTGATAGGAGAGTGTCTGTCTCCCAGCATCTGTTATACGCTATTGCACTGCCTCGGACACACCACCTGCCATGTCTATTTGTACTGTACTGTTGTGGAAGTAAGCTCATACACAGCCCGCTGCAGACCTCACCAAGGTGAGTAGTTCTGTTTCTCGTTGACGGAATTGTTACATGAAACCTCTGTATGATCGTGGCCAATCAAAAGCTAACTTCTTTAGTGTGGATCAAACTCAATTTTAGGTTTGCATTCAATATGACATTCTTTTTTCCCCCTACAGATCTTTAATTGCTGACCCACTCATCATGGACCTAGACAGTATAGGTAAGTGCATCAAAAATGTTTCCCTGTGTCACACTTAGGATTACAAAAGAACAGAAATATAACCTATACATTTTAATATATGAATGCAATACCCTTCAGAGGGGCTGAACGAAGTTCGTCCAGCTGTTTACAGAGCTGCCTTAAAGCTACTTTCTCTCCAGAAACTCTGCCACTGTAAGTTCCTCTGCTTAAAAAAAAAAAAGTAACATTCTCTTGTTCATGTATATATTTTCAAATTATTCAATGTAATTATTCCTTACATCTGCACACATATCCCTTAAAAAGTAAGTGTGTGCATATAGTGATGCCACAGTAATTTAGCTATTCTCCATTTGGCAAATAAATACACACCCCTTTTAATTGTAACGTTGTATGTGCTTGAAGTGCACGTGGTGTCCCTCAAACAAGTCCTACCCGCCCTCGGCTTGGGGGGCGTGGCCTGGGACCAGGAAGCTGGCCTGAGTCGGGAGGTAGTGGCGCAGGCATTGGACGCCGTGTTTGACAGCATGCCACAGGAAGGGCCCGGACATGTGGCCCCAGAGGTCCTCGACAGGACCTGCAGTTTACTGTTCAAGCTGTATGACGGGTCAGCATGTGCCACTACGACACCACATAACAGCCCAGCCACAAATACTCATAATAATAATAATGTGTGTGTGTGTGTGTGTGTGTTGGTTAAGGGATCAGACTGGCTTTGTTTCTGGGAGTGCCATAGAGGTTGCCCTGATTGTCTTGTGTTCAGACACACTCTCAGCAAAACAAAGAGGTAGGCACATACTGCAGCTAGCTAGTTTACTAGCCGGTCTAGCTATATACCGTGTTAATCTGTTATATACACTGTCTAGTTAGCTATAGTGTGTATATATATGGACAAGCCTGTTGAGTCTGACGCCCCCTGCGGGCCTTGTGTGTCGTCTAGCTTTGGTGTGTGTCGCAGAGAGGCACAGCAGAGAGCGTGGAACCGTTAGCAGGAGCAGCCTCCGAGCGTTACTGCAACACCTCTGTAAGGTAAAGCATCAACGAGCACCGTGGTGGTGTGCTTGTGATATCCGTGGTCATTTTATCACATAAAATATGTACCCCCTCACACCCCTTGCTAAACACACAGTTAGGGTACACACACATTTTCTACAAATGTTTATTGTTGGTAACACTTTCACAGGCACTTTAGACACAGCCTCTGTGGGGCCTGCGAGTGCAGGCCTACAGTCATGCACAGTGCTGACTGGTGGTGCAGCTCTCCATGTAGGTAATGTACATTTGTGTTGCTGAAATTAAGATGAAAGATACATTCATAAGACATGCTTGGAGGTCACTCTTAGTCCAAAGTTGCATCCGAATATTGTTTTTCGCTTGGGAACCTTCTTAAATTAGTGATTGACCCGGAAGTATCTTTGTCACAGCCACGATGTGCATGCGTCAATGTTTCCCGTTTTACGTCCTTTAGCATAGGGTACACTGGATTATTCTTTACTAAAGGAATGGAGATAACACCCTCCCACAATTCCTTGTGACGCATCATTCGGCCGTTGACAAACGATCATGTCAAAATGCCTATCTTGCATGACCTTTAATTACATGTAATTGGCTAGCATTACAAAATAAATCTTCCAACTTACATGACATTTAATAATTATTTTCATATAATCTTATTATTTGGTATTTCCATCTAAAACATTCTCTTGTCATTTTCTTTGTGGCTTGTGCTGAATATAAGTATAAAATGTGTATTTTCACTTTAATGCTGGCCTTTTTGTTTATTAGTACACTAATTGTGATATTGGTAGGTGGGCCTGTCACAATACTTACTATATCGACTTATCATGCAATATATCGACATAAATAACCTCAATCATTTATAAAACGTCAAAAATATTGCTTGCTGTATTCACGTGTGTGTTGCTGACATAAGAAAGTTAGCCATGTTGTGCTGCCTATGTGCTCTCGCCTGCCTGCATGCAGGCAGCGCTCCGCACGCACGCACGCACACACACACACACACACACACACACACACACACACAGAGCAGATAGCAACAGGTGAAAAACTTGATTTTCAAGATGACTGCATATATCCATCTATGTTTGGAAAGATTTGGAAGATGATAGCCAAGCAATGAAATTGGTTTAAGCAATCATAACGAACAATGACAATACTGGAACAACATTGTTTACATGATTCTGACTCTGTTTATCACAATTATTTCTGGGACAATCTATCACCCAACAAAAGTAGTTGTTGTGACAGACCTATTGATAGGACACCATTACAGAATTACCATTACAGAACACCATTAACGACTTTGCCTTTACTCTGACTGTAGATGACGTCACCATCATTTGCATGGATGTGTTTTTGCTTAGCGCTAGTTGACAGTATATTGCTACATATAACAATTGTTGTGCCTTTTGTTGGTGTGAGATGGACGGGAACAGACTTCTATAAATCATATTAGATCAGTGTCAAATGCAAACCTGACCAAAACAAAACATAGTTTGCTAGATTTTTCATTTTAGTTGTTACTCTAACTCTAAAATAGGCTATATGATCAAAAGACATTTGGAGGTCTTACAACTATTCTTCCTGAACATTTTTAACTTTGTTAATTAAGTAATTTTTTGACTGGGTTGTCCATGTTTACATAGCATGCGTGAAACAACATGGTAAGAACTCAAAGGGTGAAGTAAGCTATCTAAGGTGCACATTTAGTAGGTCCATCTTCGGAACATTGTAATTTCACAGTGGTAGACCCACGTAATTAACATTCACTGTATAGTTGCATATACTAGTGTAGTGCAGTCGAATTCCCTTGGCCCCAACGGTTATCTTATGAATTCCCATTCACACCTATCCTTGACCTTATATGCTGATAATGCTGTCACTCAAGGTCAAGGAAAAGTGTCTTGGAAAGGACATGGGATGCAATGTTTTGACTATTCAGATGCAATAGGGTCGTCAGGGTCGAAAGAAATATTTAGGAATAAGAACCACGGTGCCAAGAGAATCTGCGTGAACTAGGATACATGATTATGCTATAGTTATTGACGTGCGTCTGCCCAGTTGGAAAATATGACTTCAAAACAAATGTTTTGTGGTCCAGTTTAACCTGTTAGATACTGATCTAATATGATTTAGAGAAGTCTCTTCCCAATCAACAACAAAAGACACGACAATTGTTATTTGTAACAATATACTGTGAAGTAGCGTTTAGGAAAACAGTAAATGAGAACAACTCAAGCCCAGTGTGTAACACACTCACACCCAACACAATGCCCTGCTCCTGCTTTAATGTATTATCAACTCATCACATTATTAATGTGTGTGTGTGTGTGTGTGTGACTGTGTGTAGGTTCCTACTATAGTACAGGAGGAAGGTGTATTTGGTGGAGTTGAGGCAGCTGTGAGGTCCTGCTTCAACGGGGTAAGGAACCACAACACGATGCCTTTCTCAAAATAGACTTTTTTGTATAATATTACAATATAGAATTGTATATTTCACTGCTATTTAATTGCAAAGTTTAAAGCCTTTTTTGATTAATTTGTGAATATTAACGAGGTAATAATCAATAATGGGAGGTGTGGAGGGCGTGTCAGAGGAACTGCGATGGAACACGACTGCTGGAATCACCAGAAGCAATACAATCACGTAGGGTTGGTGGTTGGGTGTGGATGGACTCCCGCCCACAAAGGTTTTTTTTTTCCTTCTATCTTTTATTCCATCAATTTCTCCCAATGAATGATGCGTAACTTCAAGACATCAACATCGCAGTTTGAGGTTAACGTGTGGCAAAGTTGAAAGTAGGAACGCGTTAGCCAAGGTAGCTTTAAAGCAAAGTTGAAGGCATTAATGTTGAAAATTGGCCGTGTGGTCCCCCCCGACCTCCAACCCTACAGGATTGAATCCAAGCTGGTGATTGCTTTGCCTCGCTGTTAGGAGCTACGTCCGTTTTTGTGAATATTAACAAGGTAATAATCAACAATGGGAGGTTTGGAGGGCGTGTCAGACAGACTCGACGCGATTCAAGTTGTTTTGCCTCACGGTTAGGGGCTGCTTCTTATGCCCCACCCCCTTTAATACATTTTTTTAATGTAGGTAGGAATGCGAAGCAAGGTAGCTTTATGGCCGTGTGGACATGAACAGCAGCTGGGTGAGCTGGGTGAAAATGGCCCCATATCAGACTTCTCTCGGAACCCCCAAATCACTAAATCCTCCCCTGCACGTACATGCATCATCAAAGGGGTCCCAACTTTCTAACTTACTTTGTATCAGTCAAAGCCAGTGCTTTGTGTTAGAATATACACTGTTTATACAATGTAAGACAAAGGTTTGGTGGGCATGGAACGCATTAGGGACGTAGCACCATGCGACCGCCATTGTTGATACTTATCTTGTTATCCCAAAATAACCTGGCAGTACTGTATTAACATTGCTGACGATTTGCTACACTTGGATAGAACTATAATTCACATTCACACGTGTGTGTGTGTGTGTGTGTGTGTGTGTGTGTGCACGCGTGCTCGTTCAGGTGCTGACACCTAGTGTGGGTGAGGACCATGTGTTGTCATGGCTGCAGAGTGAGCCACGCCTGTTGCTATGGTTGTCCACGCTGTATCGCCTGTCCGTCAGTCAGAGTGTCACGCATGCCGTGCCGTGCCACGTCTGCAAGGCGTTCCCCATCACTGGTCTCCGGTGTGTGTGTGCGCGCGAGTGTGTGTAGTAGCTGTGTGTGTGTGTGTATGTACTATATGTGTGTGTGTGTGTGTGTTTAGTAGCTGTTTGTGTGTATGTGTGTACTATATATGTGTGTGTATAGTGTGTGTGTGTGTGTGTGTGTGCGCGCGAGTGTGTGTAGTAGCTGTATGTGTGTATGTATGAACTATATGTGTGTGTGTGTTTAGTAGCTGTTTGTGTATGTATAATGTGCAAAAGTGTGTGTGTGTGTGTGTTTAGTAGCTGTTTGTGTGTGTATAATGTGCAAGAGTGTGTGTGTGCCTGCACGTCCAGGTATCGCTGCATGAAGTGCGTGAACATCCACTTGTGTCAAACCTGCTTCCTGACTGACAGACAGACCAAGAAACACAAAGCTAGCCACCCTGTGCTAGAGCACTGTACACAGGTACACACACGCACACACAACACAACCCAACGCACGCGCACACACACACACAACGCCCACACACACACACACACACACACATATAACACAACGCCCACACACACACACACACACACATATAACACAAACACAACACACACACAACACAACCCAACGCCCACACACACACACACACACACACACCTATCTCTCTCCTCTCCACCAGCCATCGTGGAAAGAGTCCATGGCATCCCTGGCGTCCAGCGCTCGTCACGCGCTGTTGCCACGGCGATACACCAGGCGGGAGGCAGAGCGGAGGCGGGGTCTGATGTCCTGGAGCTCCAGTGCTTCTCGGAACAGGCAAGACCAGTAGAGCACAGAGGTGGCTCCAGTTAGCATACAGCTACAGTAGCGTTAGCTGTAAAGGTCCAGGATGATTATGCTGAACCAGCCCGCAGTAGTTTGATTTAGCACAGTAACTATCACATGCTAGCAAGTTATAACCGCAAAACACAAGCAGAAACAAGAACGTTTTATAATGAGACTGGGTATATAATAGTAACTATACAAAGCAAGTAAATATACATAAATACTGACACTATGCTTACCACTATAACGGTCTCCTCACATTTTCAGCCCAGCTCCACCAGAGTCTTCACTGCAGTTGGATGCCGCAGCCGTCCGTCAAAGTGCTTCCCCATCCAGCCCTCCCACCGGACGAAATTCGTCCCATGATGCAGCGGTTCCCCCGAGCCCCCGAGCTTGTGCGTCTCCCTCAAGCCTGCAGTCCAAGGCCCTGCAGACAGAGGACACGCCCACACAGCCGGTCTGTACCTGGGCCTAGCTTGGTCTCTCTCTGGGCCTAGCTTGGTCTCTCTCTGGGCCTAGCTTGGTCCCTCTCTGGGCCTATCTTGGTCTGTTTCTGAGCATAACTTGGTCTGTCCATGTGAATAGCTTGTTCTGGCCCTAGCTTGGGAAAAGCAGGCTGTTAACTGTTAGGTAGGATGTAAAAGTTGCCTTCTGAGGCTTGGGATACTTTTGGGATGGCCCACAAGATGACAATAAACACACGTAAAATAAAAAGATAAGGGAAAAAATGTTTAATTGTTCTAATTGAAGTAAATCTGCTTTTAAATGTGCATATCTTTTAATGATATCATGGTATATTTTATATGTTGTATTTGAATGAATCATTGTTCGTGAGACTCATTATCACGTTGTGTTGTCGTCCGCCAGCAGAGGGAGACAGAGCTGCTCAAGGACGTGCGAGACCTACAGAGAGACAAGTGGTGAGATAGGCAATTAGAGACATAGCCATGGCAACACTTAACCTTCTCTACAAGCAAACTGAGGAACAATTCGTCTCCAGGTTGCTGGAGCAGGAGTGGCGGGCGTGGCGGCTTGCCGTCCAATCAGAGCACGGCATCCTGGAGGACAGGTGCTCTGAGATGGAGGTTACCGTGGAAACGCTGAGGCAGCACAACGACCGACTTCAAGACATGCTCACACGGGTACATGCACCCGCAGCCATGCATTACAAACTGTACTGTAAACTGAATGTTCTGTACGTTCAATTAACGTTTTTACATTTCCTCAAATTAGTTTGAAACGATCTTTGAAACGCACTGTGAAGAAAAGCGGCTTTGTTGTGAACGGTGTTAGCCACTTTGTTTATGCTCCTATGTACGGAGCCGGGGCTGTGTAGAAGTCCCAGATTATTTTTTCTACACGCACAGAACGGTAAGATAGCGAAATGCAATAAGATATTTGGTGAATTTTTACCAAAAGGGTATTAGCTTACAATTAGCTTGCAATAGCTGACTTTACTTTTTAAATGTTCCACAATCCTGAGTGCAGTGATAGATTCAATAAATACAATAAAATCATTTCCTAACTGATACCGCTACACCGCTCCTTCCCAACATCATTTCCTCCCCTCTCTCCTCCCACTAGGCACTGAGCAGGACAGAGGAGGGGGCAGGCTTCCCTGAGCCCCACCAGGACGCAGAGATATTGGCAGCTAGCACCGCAGATGCATCTAGCACCACAGCGGCAGCTAGCACCACAGAGGCAGCTAGCACCGCATCTGCAATTAACACCACAGCGGCAGCTAGCACCAAAGATGCATGTCCCTCCTCTGGAACGGGACGAGAAGGAGAGAAGGTGGAGGAGGAGGTGGTGGTGGATGAAGAGGAGGGGGTGGTCGAGGAGGAGGAAGAAGACGACGACAGAGAGGAGAGCGAGCTGGCATTCACCAAGGAAGAGGGGAGCGGAGAGGAGGAGTGGCCGGGAGAGCGGGGGGACACAGAAACTCAATCGACCATGATGCACTGGAGCGAGGCGTGGCCGCTGCACCCAGACCTCTACGCCCCGGCGGGGCTGGCTGGGAAGGCGTGTGTCCCGGGGGAGCGGGAAGAGCAGCAACTGGGTGAGCTGGTAGAGAGGCTCAGGGTGTCTCTCCTCCTGCTCACACACCATCCGCTCAGGGACGGAGGAGGCACACGTGAGTAACTCTGCACGGCTGGACCTCACCTGGTGATAGACAGCATCACCTAGACAGGCCCTCGCCTGGTGATAGACAGCATCACCTAGACAGGCCCTCGCCTGGTTACCTGGTGATAGACAGGCCTCACCTTCCTTGTGATAGACAGGTCTCACTTGGTTACCTGGTAGTTACAAATTGCCACATACAGAATTTATATTAGGTTTCGCCAAAACTACGTGGAAAGTGCTAGAATGTAGTGTGAAGATACACAGCCTCTCCGTCTACCAAAGTAGCATGGCTCGTTGCCATAGTAATACATTAGTGATGGTGTTTTTGTTACCTCTGTCCAGCTGACAGGAGGAAGAGAGAACTGCTACAGGCTGCAGAGGAGGTGGGAGACTCAATACACCACCTGGTGGCAGCACTGGCAAATGCACACTGACACACTTGACCTGTTGTCTGTTAAAGGAACATTCCGATTTGTTTCTGTAATTCATAGTCTGTAACATTTATTAAATAATTAATAAACCAGTTAGCTATATGCACATAATATATTGTAATGTATGACATAATCGGTCATTGTTGTAAACAAATAGGCTACTGTTACATTAACCCCCATGTGTCTGAACTGTTGCCCTGGCAACTTGTGCTGCACTCCCTTAACTTTGACACCATCTGAAACCACCACAGCCTTCATGTCCTATCACGCTAACCAACTATGTAGGAACCTCCTTTACAACCATGAAGGTGCTGTAGACCACTTTTGTCCTGGTTAGCTTAACTCACGGTCAGCTCTTATTAAACCGAGTGGACTGAGAAACTGCCACAATTAACCAGTCAAGTGTAAGGAGGACGTCTGCAACCTAACATAAAACAAACCACAAACTAGAAATAACTTTATTTCACAGTTATATATTAGTGACAACAACAAAACATGTATACACTGCAATGTTAAGCACCATTCATAGCATATTTCTTGGATTGAGTCACAGCTATTACTGACTGTTTATATCTTAAGGTGACTATTTCTTTGTTCTCTTTCTTTTGACAACTTTGATCTTCTTGTCTTTGCCCTTTTTCTTCCCTGTTGCTGCCTCTTCCATAAAGGTCTTAGCTGCGCGGGCTTTCTTCTTACCTAGTGGGGTCTTGCTATACCATACCTGCACACAGACATATTTAGAGTAAGTATTCCCTCTGGTGGTGTTTGTTAGTCATTGCAGCTCAGCACACTCTACTGAATATTAAACCACTCACTACAGAGTAACGGAACCCTAAAATGGTGTTTCCCCCCCCCCTAATTATATTTTTAAGCTGTAAACTAAGTAATATGACTTAACTGTAATGAGACACACAGCTATTAATCTTGTAAAATTCTCCATTTTTAGAAAAATATGCATTTTATGGTCAGAAAATTGCTCTACAAGTCATATTTAATATAAATCTCCCCAGGACCTGGCAGGTTTCCAACTGTACTTTCCGCTTTTCGTCCACTTATACGTCATCAAATTCAAGTGTTAACATTGTTAATGCATGGCCCCCCTCTCAGCCCCTCAGCTCTTTGCCTACCAGTCAGGCTCAGGTCTGGGGTGAAGTTACACTTTAACCTTTCACCCTTCAATGGAACCACAACTGTCAGTTCATGGTCATGTGTGGCATAGACATAACATACGACTTATGCACAAATGTCTATTTAGATGAAACCTGTGTGTGAGAGAGACCTTGAAAGCTTCTTCTTCTTCCCTGAACACTGGGTTGAGCCGGGCCAGAGGGAGGATGAACTCGGCCGTGGCCAGAGGCCTGTGGCCGGGGGCCAGGCGATGGGGTGTGAGCACCTTGCCGATGGCCTGGGCGATGTGACCCTGCGTGTAGCCGTCTGTGACCTTAGCCAGGGAGCTCAAGTCCATGCCGGGAGTATGCACAGGCCCGCCGGCGAGCAGCAGCTCCCTCCACAGGACTGGAGGAGACATGACAGGGAAGAGTGGTATAACAGCGTCATAGCATCAGTCAAGTTGGGCTTTTCCTTCTCATGCGATAGGAGGGTCGGGGGAAAAGTGGATGCTTCGTGCAAAATTATTTCCCACTCAGTCACGGCAGTCGTGAAACTCGTTACAAATCGTGGCATCTGGGTCATGTCGAACAATAGCAAGCCTCCTTGCTTTTTAAAAACCAGGCTCCATGTTCAGTTAGAGGGCGGTGACCTGGCTGATGGTCAGCCACAGGCACAGCTAACGTAACTAAAGGTTACGGCATGGACAACACCGACTATAAGAGAACGACACAACTGGAGAACAACAGTGTGGCGGAGCACAACACACTCACAGAGACAGTGGGCATGAAACACTGCACCCAATGCAAGCTGTCATTCCTCGGTATTCCATGTTAACACAGACTCTGTACAAAGACTAGGCAAAGTATCCACCAAAACAATAGCTGTGTTTACATTATACCGATTGGAATCAAGTTAAAAGTCCAACCCGAAAGAACATGCTCCATATAACCACCATGATTGGAAGAGAGGCCCAACCTGGTTGAAATTGAATTCCGAAGCAGAGGGGTAATATAACCCGTTCCATGACCAGATTGAAAGAATTCTACCATGTAAACGGTTAAACCCATTACTTCCTGGTTGCATTCTTCTGCGCATGCCCCGTCTTACGTTATGTGTGATGCAGGTGTTACTCCTAATTCTGTGTCCTGCCGAATTCAGTGACCTTTCGAAACGAAGTATGTTAAATAAAGCAGAATAAGCATGAAATAGTTCTATAGCGCTATAAATAATATTTAGTAATATCTAGACATCAATTAACCTTCAGACAACGAGGCTGGTGTAGATACAATGGATTATATTCACTTTTTAGTCATAAATCGCTAAAATCACACGCTTTTTGCAGAGCAAACCACCATCGATATAGCTAACCTTTTAGTAACCCTTTCCCAAATGTAAACACTTCGGGAGAGAGACACAAAAAGTGCACGAGAAATTACACACTAATAGATTGTACATGATTGATTGCACTTTCAAAAGGGTCACTGAATTCGGCAGGACACAGAATTAGACGTAACACCGGCAGGCTATTCTGCACAGCCACCGTACAAAGTCTGGAGAAAACAATTGTCCGTACGCGCAAATAAGTGAATGGGAGTTAGTACGGTGACTTCATCTGGAGCCGTAACTCTCCACCTACTACACACACACTTTCCGACGTAGGTCTACCTACAACTACAAGCTAGCCCATTTTAGCCTTTTTGCTAGAGGAACGTGTTACATTACCGATATGTGTGTGTGTGCATGTTTTACACATATTCCGATAAGTTGCGATGGCACATGTAAAAACTAGGCCCGATTAGATTACATTAAATGTAAACAGGTAACCCGATATCTTTAATCGGAAAGACAAACAAGTGCCCATGTAAACCCAGCTACTGTTGCAGTCTTGCCCTGAGTCCTCGTGTATTCTGTCATACAGTTTTATACAATACTATAACATACAGCAAACGTCTCTGTTGATCTAATGTGGGGTCTGTTTATACCCAGCCTTGATGCGTAGTCGGGCCTGGGAATGAGAATGATCTTCTTAAAGACTTTGCAGAAGGGCTTGAGGTCGGCGTCGAAGGGCCGCCGTGTGGTCCCCACCACCAGAACACGGTCGCCGGGCCTCACGGACTTCACAACCTTGCACAGCTCTTTCTTCAGCCTTTTGGGTTCCATCTAGACAGGATGACAGACACACATTATACAGACATAAGGATGCAAAGACAGCAGTTTGTTATCATGTGGCTAAACCTACACGCTATAAAAGTGTGCAGTGTTCATAAATGAAGCTGTTTTTGTTAATTTAAATTAACTTAATTACATAATAATGCTCCACAAGGAGGCAGCAGAGGGTTATGAACAATTGACCCAAGCTGCTGCTTAAAACAACTACAGTGTTAAACAATCCTGGTACTAGCGGCTAACCTGACATGCCAGATAGATAGCTAGCTAGACACAAGTCCATTAAGACTGTTTGAAAACTGGCAGGCACAAAAAAGACCCGTCAGTGATTGGATCCGTCTGTCATTGTCATCTGTCCGCCATGGTTTTCCAGACTGATTCTTGCGGCGAAGTTGAACTGAAGCTTGCGAGATCAGAATGGTCTCACTGATGCATGTGAACATGGCTGGGTCAACATTGCATGAACCTTACTACCATGATTACTACTATGACCTAACTACCATGACTACTACCAAACTACCATGATTACTACTATGACCTAACTACCATGACTACTACGACTACTACCAAACTACCATGATTACTACTATGACCTAACTACCATGACTACTACTATGACCTAACTACCATGACTACTACTACTACCTACTATATTGCTTTTTTACCACTGTTGGCCATGCCCACCTCTTTCTCCGTCTTGGGGACTTTCTTGTAGAAGGTCTTCTCTGCGTCTCCGATCCATATGACAGAGGGCTGCAGCTGGCGAGCCACCTGGTGAAGGAACACATGCCCGTGCAAATGTCACCATGGGATGCCCCTGCCCCCAACTGGTGGACTGGATGAGACAAATGTCCAGGTTCCCTGTCACCCATATTAGGGCAAGGGCTGTCAAGCCACACCCGGTGCAGAGAGATCACCACAAACACTGAGGGCGATGTGATTTTGGTGGGGGTCGTAAACTGATTTCAAGATTCTCAAGTACTTTTTTCAACGGCGTGGTCTAATTATAATTAATTACTAATTAAATAATTAATTGGGCTTCACTTTTGTGCCGTTCATGCTAAAGCGCCACATTGCAGCGGGACCCTACTCTTTGTTTGGTGTGAGTGGGGCTGCAAACACGCCCCTTTCTGCTCAGACATTCCATTACTTCGCTGTTGTCAAAGACGTTACTATACAGGTGCACTCTGAACCAGAGCCATGTAGAAGAGAATCACTCAACTCTGGTCACTCCAATGGATCGTTTTTTCACAGCGGATTGTGGAACCCCAAAACAGTTCCTGGAAGTCAGCCGCAAATACTAGAAGTACCATATAAATGATATTGTTAATGTAAATCGATGCATTTATTGACTACGTTACCAAAAATTACAGTTCCTGGAACTGTTTTGCGTCTCCATGAACCATGTGACCGTTGAAAATGTCAGTTGACGCTACTCTCTTCTACATGGCTCTGGTCTGAACATATTCCAGCGGGGCATTTAAGGGGGCCAGCGAGCATGCTGGGAAGCTTGTGCGTGCACCAGGAAGAACATCCTGTCCTGCTGGGACACTGTTGGCTCTAGTGCGCACTTAGCATGGGTGTTAACAGGCCCTGCAGGGAACAATGAGACAAACATGCTCTTGTTGTGCTTATACAGCCAGCTGTGTGCGCGCACACACACACACACAAAATGATTGCTGCAAACTACAACCAAACTACCTGAGAACGCTTACAACACACACACAGAAGACCACATACTAAACGATTGCTGCAAACTACAACCAAACCCCGCTACAACCAAAACCACATACGCACACACTTAGACACTGCTGTCAATGTTGAAATCTTGCAGACATGGTTATTTACATTCAGAAATATGATGTAGTGGATAATACATTGTCTTTAACAAAGTGGTGTCTGCAGTAGTGAAATAATACCAAAGATACTGGAATAATAAGAAGATGGAGCGTTGTAATGCATTTCAATGGAAGCAAGAATGGAACACTTCCGGTCTCTTAAGTGGCCGAGTCACTAGCAGCATTTGCTGATGTACAGTAGGCAGCGCCCAGACAGCTAAATACACCATGCATGGTCTGTAGCCAATTTACCTCAAAACTGCTGCAAAATACTTTTGTGATCAATATGAGCTTGATCATACATACTTGGGAATTCATGTAATATACTCAAAATACCCATTGCCATCCCCAGAGAGAAATAATGGGCAATAGTAATGTCTGCGGACCTCCCCATTTACGTGCATGGGTAGTTCTGCGTAAATGGTGAAAAGTGCCGTGCTTTGCACCCTCTCTGTCTCCATGCTCTCTGTTAATCCCCTGCCTAAAGTCCTAACATGTAAAACATACACACCCCCTCCATAGTTAGCTGAAGGCAGACATGTGAGGGGCTTACCTTGAGAACCACGTGCAGAAGGTACTGCAGGCCGCTGCGACCGGGGTACTTGCCCACCAGGTTGCCAGGTGACAGGTTGAAGAGGTTAGCGCCGGTCTCGGTGCAGATGGCGTGGACCAGCATCTTCTTGCCCACACCGGAGGGACCGGCCAGTAGGAGGGTCTTTATGGGCGGGGCCTTCTCGTGAAGCAACTGGCAGCCTGACAGTTCCACAGATAAGGTTAAGAGGGCGCTTCTCCCCCCCCCCCCAGCTCATACTGAAATGAGTTGTCTGGATGAACTGGACCTCATTTAGTCGCAAATAGGTCTCAAAATGGCTCTGAAAGAACTACAGAGTAATTACAGATTGAGGAGTGTCCCAACCAGTTAACCTAAAATGACCTAAAACAAAATTTCAACGTTTCAGTTTGTAACTGAGATAAAAAGGCCTGTGCCACAGACCTGTGGACCCAAAGCATGTGTGGCCGTGTCCCGGAATACCATCTCTTGTCCCTGTGGAAGCCCAGCGCGGAACCCACCCACGCCAAGGTTCTCGGTGTGGGATAATTAACAGCACAATAGCTGGCAGGAGCCACAGAGCTCCTCTACACACATGCACACACAAATAACTGTGTGAGAATTTAGACAGGACTGCATGTCTGCGATGGAATTACCAACCTTCTGTATTTTAGGCTACCACTGTCTATGTGTTGGTGTGTGTGTTACGGGGTAAGATGGTGTATACTCTTTTCCCCCCCAAACACACAAACCAAAACATTCTTTATTATTTGCTTTGACAATTGGCTCTACAATAGGGGGTAGTGTCGTCAACAGAAATTAAGGATCATGTTGGTGGTTAGATAATTCAAGATAGCAATTGAAGAAATGACATACCTTTCAAACTTTTGTATTACAAAGATTTGTAATATATTAGGTTACAGTAAATCAAACTACATTAAAAATACCAAAAAATGTTATTTTGTGCTATTATTGTTATTTTTTGTTTCCAGTTTGAGTTTTATAAATGTCAATAAATTGCACATCATACAGTATTTACAATAATTGTAAATATGATGATTGACAAGGGAAAGGCATTGCACAATCAATTAATCCAGCTCTCAACAAAGTGTTTACACTAATGCTTCCTTTTATGTGTACTATTTCCAACATATAACCCCTGCTATGATAATATCCCCTGTCAAACATTAGATGGAATATAGCCCTCGAGAGGCCAATAGCAACACAAAAGACATGTTTAAACACCTTTGAACTTGTGCCAGATTTTGGTGAGAAACTAAGAAACCCTTCCGGAAAAACTCTGACAATGTGTTATTGTGCATTATCAGTTCTAATAATACACTCTCTTGACAGGTGTTAGTGCATTGAGTCTGTACTGTATTCATGTATACTGTACATTTAGTTTGAATTAAAATAATGCTTCGCGTGCGCTCTCATCTGAGCAGGTTGCTCTCAACATATGGGCCTTGACGCAAAGTAAACAGACAAAAAATAGCTAAATTTGTTGAAATTAAACAGACAGAACAGTTCCAGGAAGTACGAAAACAATGTCCTTTTTTGTATTGTCTGATATTAAAATACACCACAGATGGTGTGTTTGTACACAAGTTTTTTATTTATTAAATTGTTTTACTGTGTTAAACATTTTACCGTGACAGTTAGTATTGTCTGCAGCCACCTGCCCGGTACTGTACATATTTGCTACTTCATGCAAACCAATATGGTTAAGAAACAACTGCTGGTAGCAGCACTACACATTCATAGTGTAATAAAGACACCATTAAGCACTGCTAGGCTTCCACAATACACATAGTTTAAAAACGACACGCACTGGGTGAATTATTAATAGCCGCTATAAGGTTTCCCCTTTTTTGTTCGAGTCTGTCGGCGAGCCAAGTGACCCTTTTATCCTGTCAAGGCAGCGAGGTCAGGGGGAAAGTGTATGTCTGTGAGTCCACTGTGAGCCACAGAGTGGCAAGAGAACTGTCGCTCACCTAGCGGCAAGACGCCAAACAGAGCCACCAGCTGACGCACGTCCGACAACGACGGCATGGGTTCGATGCCCTCCTGGCGCAGAGTAGTGCCCAGGTAGCTGTATTCACCTGGGATGGGGGGGATGGGGAGAGAGAGAAAAACAGAATAAATAAATCACGCAATAGGTGACCAGCGGAAAGAGGTACACAAGCAAAAACCACAGAGCAGAGGTGATGTGTGGTGTCCTAAGTGGCACCCCCACCCCCCCGTACACGAGCACAGCAATCCTCCATAAGATCAAGTATTCGTGAAAGTGGCCAAATCACCCATTAAACTATAGTAGTTGAAGTTCACTGTCATACTAGCCCTAACCATTTGGACAGAAAAAAAAAATCTGAATTCCTTTTTTTGCTGGCAATGTTTAGCACCAAAGACAGTCCGTTAAGAAAACAAATCTAGTTGAGAGAGAGAGAGAGAGAGAGAGAGAGAGAGAGAGAGAAAGATTGAAAACTGCATGGTCATGCTACTACTGTGTGTCAGCCTCAACTGGTTTAACAGTAAACCAAGTTGAGCGCATTATAAAGCATTATTCACCATTGTGTGGCCCGGGGGCCTGGACACCTGTCCCTGAGTGGGAACACAAGCTCTCTGGCGGGCTAATGGCCAGCCAACATCAGCGTTTCACTTCCCCGTGTCACTGGAAACTACGGTTGTCGTTTTGAATCAGAGCTGACAGGCACGACACTTTCCTGCCCACAAGATACACTGGTGACGTGCCCTTTAGCAAGTACTCCACATTCCACTCAGGTCTTGCCAGTGAAAGGTTCTGTGTGTTTTTTATTCTTCTGCCAGTGTGGAATAAAAAGGTGCATGCCTAGTTATTGTCTATGCGTCGTAGACTAGCTAACAAGCTTACACTGACTGATAATTAGACTCAGCTGTATATCATCTAAACAGAGGTCTTAATGAAAGATTAATAAATCAACAGTAATTCCTTCAGAGAGAGAGAGAGAGAGAGAGAGCTCTCACACACAACACTACAGGGATTTAATCATAAACATTACAGTGACTGCGTGTACCACTTCAGACAGGCCTTGAAGCATGCTCTATGCTTCAGGTCAATTTGCACTTTCATAACAAATGCTTTGCAGCTGTCGGTCTGGATGGAAGCCATCCAACAAAAAAGTTAAACATCCCTGGAGAAGCAGGAATCAGTTATCTGCCTTTTTTATACAGTGTTGTATACTATTCTGTGATGGTGTTAAAGGTGGTTTATACAATATTTTAAACATTATTATAGCAGCAAACTATTTTTTATGTAAAGATATAGTGGAGCGTGTGTGTGTGGGTCCCACAAAGCATTTGTCTTGGTCTGGTGTGCTCAGTGAGCCATCTAGTGGCAGAAAATGTCATATAGAATCACTTTAATATACATGTATATTATTATGCTTTAAGTTTTTCACAAAACTATAAAGGTCACAGTGTCTGTGAACAGACAAAGGAAACATGGCTAACAAAAAAACAAGAAACGAACGAGCCAACTAGATGAACAGGCAACAAGGCATGTAGGTGTGTTCAACGTGTTTAATTAAGTGTAGCGCCACCAACAGATCACAATCTATTCTGCACTGTATGTGACGCCATTTTGTGTTGATGACGCCAACTGATAATATTGAAAATTAAGCATTGAAAGTAACTTGCAGTTACACAGTAAGTTACTGTGCAGTGGTACACTGTAGCGCCATGGAGACCCACCCGGAAATAAAACAAACGTTGGCGCAAGGTGGAGATATAAATGTGTCAGGAGCCATCTTAGATTTCTCCCCCAAGGTCTGCCTTCAACATACAGTATGTCAATGTACCAAACAGTGAAAGGGGAGGGGGGGGTGCTGATTGTAGTTATTTTATAGTTCTATGGTCGCTGCTGCCACTTGTAGCCTCTCTGCTCACTGTGGCTACAAGGCCTTATATTGAGGCCGCGAGGCACAGGGATTCATAAATCACAGTCAAGGGGGCTCCTTGCACTCGACAGTCACTGCTAAGTACTCATTAGCACACAACAGCCTGCCTGGGGATGGCTGAACACACACACACACGCAGGCACGCACGGACACACACACACACACACACACACACAGAGACCACTGACAGCGTATAAACTGTGCCGTGTGATGAAATGTACCTGGAGCGAAGAGCTGTCATGCTGACAGATGTGTGGCTCGTGGCAACAGACATCCAATAAACATGTGGCGACTCACTATGTCAGTGGAACGAATTCATTAAATACGCCGCATTCAATATTCAAATCGGCTTTCGTTTGGAAACGCAGTTTACAATCAAGAAGTGTCTTTATATGTACAGTATGTGTGTGTGCGCGCGTGTGCTTGCATAATACCAATGTAGTCAGAGAGCATGACGCTCTTGGGTCGAATCAGGAACCCTTGTAGAATCATCTCCTCGTACAGAGACTCAATAGTCCTGGGGGAGAGAGAGAGAGACAGACAGAGAAAAGGAGAGGGACAGCGGCACGTGTGTGAATGCTCACATTTAAAACCGTCTTCCAGCTCTTTGGCTGGCGAGCTCCCAGAATTCCTCACTCCGGCACCTGAGCTAAACCCCCAAGTACGACTAATAGAACGACTAATTCCACTCTTCTATACCACAGACCTGTCCGCCGTCAGATCCCGTTCCTTCTTTTTCTTCCTCTTGGAAGCTTTATTCTTCCTCTTCTGCAACACAAATAGTGTGTCTGTATAATAGAAACATGTATAATGGAGAGGAACATTTTCATTTGAAACTTTACCCGATACACATGAAGCAAAACTAACTGTGGCGCAGAGCACATATGCACGCACGCACTTCATGCATCTGTGTCTTACTGTCATGGGAATTCCTATGAAATTATCCAAATGAGGAATCTCACGGAAACACTGTCTGTACTGTTGCCAACATTAATGGATGGTAAATCGGAACATGTGGAGACACACACACACACACGCACGCACGCAAAGACGTATGTAAAAACATGCACAATTATTCTTTTTTCATCTATAGGTCTCCCACAAGCACGCACACCAAACTCCGTTGTTAGGCCCGTTATCCATCACAGTGTGGCTGTCAGACAGCATTCTCTCCGGAATGTTCTGTATTGCGGCCAAACATAATACAGTTGGTTTCGGAATAAACAGGAGACACACGCCCAACCAGAATACAGATACATGACCGATTAATGGCTTCCATGAACAGACAGATGTCTGCGCATACTTTCCTAAATAACAACGCGGATTTCAACTGCCACGTCACGTGCGTTGACAGGGATCCCTCCCTAGAAGAGCACAAACATTGGACATTCAGAGGCGGGTGCGCATGTCAGCTCAGCTGAGTCACAGGGAGGGCCCTCGCATTCAGCATCCGTCCTGTATTACACCACAAAACTGGCTGCACTGTCCCACTTAGACACGTAAACATATGGTCTCTATGGGGGAAAAAAAACCATGCTCCAATGGTGAAAACATTTACTAAGAACACTGAGGTAGGTCTGTAGCAACAGAATAATACAGTGCCACAACAGTGGGAAAAGGGAAGAAATAACATCATTACCGGTCTCATAAACTGACGGAGAACCTTCCCCTCATTAATTTATAGCGTTTGTTCTAATGTGCAGGGCAGGGTAACTGCTTTAGGACAACTCTAACCGGATAAAGAAAATAACGGTAGGAAAACAAAAAACACTAAATGGGCTTTTAAATACTCTTGTGGGATATATAACACATACAGCAAGATGGGGTGGCTCGCTGCTTTATTTGTTTAAGTTATTTTAGGGTTTATTTTTCCTTCCCAAATGGTGGAAGTGGAGTTTAAGATTGGATTACCGGTAGCAGTATTTCGACAATGACGTTGACGATATGCTCTCTGGAAACATTGTTCAAGTGCACACATTTATAAGAACATTCAAATAAAATGACATTATTGTACATCGTTGTAAGGGCGCTGCCGGGGTGGTCCCGGCTTGGAACCCCACCAATCAGCAGTACATCTGACACCATGTTCTACCTTGATGGTGCTTTTCTTGGCCTTCTTCTGCTTGGTGCCTTTGTCGCGGTCCACCGTCAGCTTGAGGTTCTTTAGCTCCTGACGCATCAGCTCATCCACCTGGGCCGGCAACAGCACGCACACACACACACACGAGAGGGCCTTCAGTAAAAGTGACCTATTTCCATGGCTACTGGGGTAAACATAAAGCATTTGGTGCATAGGAATTCCATCCATCCATCCATCCATCCATCCATCCATCGTCATCCGCGTATCCGTAGTCGGGTCGCGGGAGCAGCAGCTCTAGCAGGGGACCCTAAACGTCCCTTTCCCAAGCCACATACAGATTCAGTAGTTCCTCAAAGTACCAATTACCTCCTCAGTTGAGGTCAACAGTGTCCCATCCTTACTTTACACAGCTTGGATGGTACCCCGCTTCCTTCTCATTGGTGCACACCAAAAGTCTTTCTCCATGGCTTCTCCGAACCTCTTCCACACCCATTGCTTTGCTTCTGCGTATTCCGGGACAACATATCCCGGAAGGCCTCCTTCTTCAGTCGGATGGCTTCCCTGACCACCGGTGCCTACCATGGTGTTTAAGGGTTACCGCCCCTTGAGGCACCTAATACCTTGAGACCCCAGCTCTGTCGCAGTTTCAGAAATGGAAGCTTTGAACATTACCCACTCAGGTTCAATGTCCCAAACCTCCACCGGGATGTAAGTGAAGTTCTGCCAGAGGTGTGAGCTAAAGATCTCATGGGCAGGGGCCTCCTCCAGATGTTCCCAGTTCACCCGCACTAACAGTTTGGGCTTACCTGGTCTGTCCAGAGTTTTCCCCCACCCCTTGACACAACTAACTCATAGGAATTCAATTCTGGAATATAGTCAATTTATATATATATTGATTTAAACCATCACTTATAAAATCTCAAATATTGGTGTGTCTGCGTGTCATACCTGAACACGGACTTCCTCTTCCATTTCCAGTCTCTTCTCCTCTTGCATCAGCTGGGCATCGAAACGCTGCGAGAAACTGTGGCTCTCATCATGCCTCTGCCACACATCTACACACACACACACAGTTTTCCATCAGCAAGAAAGAAAGTGACTTCTGTCGAGACTCAGGTTATTGTTGAAATACGGGCTTTCCCAGAGAGAGAGAGAGAGAGGGAGAGAGAGAGAGAGAGAGAGAGAGAGAGGTTAGTGAATGGTGGCAATGGGTAGGAAAACAAAGTGAGTGAAAAAAAAAGAGCGAAGTATGTACTGCAGGTGTAGAAGGTACTGTATTGTGTGTGTGTGTGTGTGTGTGTGGGGGGGGCATTGTCTTCCTCTCAGGAGCCACTTCCTGCCCCCGGATGCCTGGACTTCCTGCCTGGAAGGCTCCCTAGGGAGCTGGCAGGTGCTCCTTGTGATGGGACCTCAGGCAGGCAGGCAACAAAAGACACGTGTGGACAACAACAAGCTAATATGGCCACGGGTGGACCTGAGCCACTGTCCCTAAGTGACCTCCCTCTGCCTGGGGCTGAGTCTGCATTCACGAGGCTGCTGATCTGATCGCTGATATCACATCACCCCTCATCACACCCATACAAACTGACTGTACCGTTGTCTGTTGTGTGTGCAGCACCAGTAGATACATTTGTGTACTGTCTGAACATAATCGCAATGAGCAGCATTAAAGAGACAGCGTATTTTTTATACAACAAACAGTGTTGATTTGCTCGAGGGGGTGCATGTCTCCCCCGACCCCCCTTCACCCCAAGAGGCTTGCAGTCTTCTCTCCCAGAACAGCATTCTCCCAGAACAACTGCCCTCAACTGAGATCTTTAAAACAGTTCCAGGTTAGGATTGTTCACACTTTTTTCCCCGAGCACAGACTAATTCAGCCTGGCTCGGATGAAACTTTTGGTCAGTTGTCAAGTTCAGCCGGACGTCGAAGGTCAGGGGTTTAACAGCTCTGAAACAAGCGGCTCGTCTTTGAAATGGGATCTGCTCCTAAGGTCGAGAGGGGTCAACCTGTCCTCCGCAAGCCACCTCATATTTTTGCCCACCCCCCGCACGCCTTAAACACCCCCAAGGGAATCTGATAGGTCTTACCATCTTTTCTCTTCACCCCGGAGCTGACGGTTTGTTGAAATAAGGAGTCTTGTCTGTTAATTTCAAAACAGTGCTGTTGCGAAGGAATAATGGAGTCAGTGGCCCAAAGCAAGAAGGATGGTAATTGGACTAAGAGAAATCTAACCCACAAGAAAGGTCTAAACAGTAAGTAAATTAAGTTAGTGGTTCAGGCCTCTTCTCTGGACCAATCACTGTTGGTGTTGAGCTGTTTGGACAGATTTAAAAAGAAATCCATGTGTGGCCTTTGCGGACTGAACTCAAAAATGTACGAGTGGTCACATTAATCACTTTCTTTGAGCAAGCTAACATCTGGTCAAGCTTGTGTTGACAGACACACTGAACAAGCACCTTCCTCATTACAACTTATTCATAAATCTAATTTTAAGTAAGCAATGCCTTGCGAGATATAGCTGCAAAATATGACAGAAACACACACAGACGATTTGTGATTTGTTTTCACAAATGCACGCGTTTTCTTCTCGTATTAACTGACCGTTCATGCCTTAATGTATGCTTTGAGTTTGTTTCCTGACCTCTTGGTGCCATGGATAGTTGTTGAAAGCCTGTTCTTATAATGTGAAAAATACATATGGATATCGTTATGAATGCAAAAAGAGCACTTTATCATCCCTGAAAATCGCATGATAAAACATTCTGCGTGCGGTTTGACAACAGCAGTGTATTTGTATGCAGGGACATGGTGTTGAACTGTTCCTCCTTCACCCAAAGACAAAACACAAACATGCACCATGTATTTCCCCCTCCTGTCAGAGCGGTCTGGGAACAAACACACTGGGATGGGGATGGAGGGGTGGGGGGTGGTTTGATCTAGAGCAAAGCCGCAGGCAGGAAGAGGGCTTCTGGGTAACCATCGCTTCCCATTGCTTGGCCCCCTGACCGGGAAATTTAATATTAAATCCACGGGTCGCATGCAGCCAGCGCTCCGTGGCGCTGCCATGGAGCACAGGAAGGGCGCTCCAATCGCGTTCCCGGAGGCGTGCTCACCCACCGTCACCGACCAGCTGGACGGGGGAGGGGGGGGGAGGGGGCAGGTGTCTGGGAACCCGAGGATTGACCTTGTCTGAGGTGGGAAACTGATAAAGAGGCCTTGGTGTTTGTGTTTACTCGAGTTCCTTCCTTCATCTTCCTTTGACTTCCTCCGTTCCTTTCTTGTGAACTTTGCTTTTCGCGATAATGCCAGGTCAGTCTGGAAAACATTATTCCCCGTCTCTGTGGAACTCTTTCCAAGCCGACTATCTGTCCCCTCTGAACCAAATGTGTGAAAGGCACATAGAAACACACAGAACACCTCGCCCTCCCTACTGTAAACTACATAGTAGTGTTGCAACGTAGAAACCTGAAGCCTTTGTCTGGCCATAGCTTCTGTCCAACTGCCATAACAGAATGCAAATGCAGGGCATCACTTCTTTACGCCGGGCCGGAAAAGCCGCGGCACTACGTACGTACGGATAGGCCAAAACAAGGCCAGTGCATTCCTAGTGCTGCGATAACCTCCGTTTTACCCCTCTTGTTTTCGCAGCATTGCGACAGTCAGACCTGTCAGCAGGGTTCCCGTGGTTACAGTACGAGCTTCCCTTTCACGCTTAATTACCTCCAAATAAACCCAAACAAGCAATTATCATCCAATTAGAGCCATATGGCTCCATGTGTGGGACAGCCATCCTCCGAGCCCCGCGACAGACCGATGTTTGTTTTCCTTCGCCGTCTTTGACAGACGGGATGTAATAACGTGGACTTCAATCGCCGCGTTCAGCTCAGCGTAATTGGCAATGTGTGGCATTATGTGTCACTATGTGAGTCAAACGTAGAGTGAAGGGGTCAGAGGTCAGATGTACTACTGTGACATTTGACAGTTGCGATGACTGGACCGAGCAAGCCTGGGTTGACCACAGGGCGTCCTTGATGATGTTACATTTCTGCAATGGGAAAAAAAAAACCTTCGTCATTCTAGAGAAAAGATCCCGCATTCCTATGCCCAAATCCCCCACCCCCGACATGTCCTCCCAAGCTCACTGTTTATACTGGAAACCAACCAACAGCCACAGCACTAAAGTGGGGGATGGGTAGGGAACGGCATGACTTTAGGTGCACTGCAGTGGGAGGAATAGAGATTTGTCTCAGCCAATCAGCACTCAGGTGTGGCAGGGGAATGCTCTCTCAGGGTTTTAAACAGAAACAACGATTTTGTTACTTCAAACATTTCAACAAAGAAAGTAGTTCCAGATGAAAATAAATAAATAATAGTATATATATAGGACTATAACTTTACATGTAAGGGATTTTGTTACCCATTACTTATTACCTGCTGCACACATTAATACAACATATAAACAAGAAAGGTCAGGTCCCTTGTTAAAAAGCCAAGCCTAGTTGATTAAAAGGCTGGAGACGGGGGCCAAGCGGGGCTAATGAGCCGGCCCACATCTGAGCCAGGCGTGAGCCCGCACCGTGACAGACGGTTGTGAACGTCGGCGTTGAACGTCGACTAGCCGTCTGGGCCTCATTAGCACTCAAAGGCTCGTTTCTTCTCCAAGTGGAACCTGAGGCCTCAGGTAGGGGCCGCTTCACGTGCGCAGGCAAATTAGAAGCGAGCCGGACTTGAACAGCGTTGACCGGCCGTGTAATTGCTTCCTGCGAGCGCACAGCTGTGGCCTGAGCTGTTTTTCTTCAATAAACCAATCAGACTGGATTTAAAAGGTGATGCGGGCCAGCGGTGGGGGAAAAAGGACCTTGCCACTGAACAATAACCCGACAGATTGTGCCTGACACGTTTCTTAAACAAACTTGGACCTGTTAAAGACAACATTCTACGCCTAGACACATAGCATAAATTAAAAGATACATTTGACATCAATGTTAGTTATTTATTTTTTCCTCTTCACTCTTTAGATGCGTGCTTCTGTCGGTCAACATACGTGTCAAGGCTTGTTATTGCTAATCAGTGGGAATGAGGTGAGGCTCAACTTTGCCTTTGTGCTTCAACAGGATGTTAAAGGGATTTGCATTTAACACGCTCAGCTCGCTCCTACAACATCCTGCCAACAAATATGGTGGCACTCATTTTGAAAACACTATTATTGTCATTATCTCAAATGCATCTAGTTTGTTTGGGACAATACAACAGTTACAATAATCGGACTGGATGTAAGCAGAAAGCAGATATGGTTTGATGATATATTACTACATCTAAATGGATGCTTCTGTTTGCCATTGGCCCACTAAATAACCTCTGGCATGGAATGGAGAGAGACATCATGAGACCGAGGGCAGTGGCTACAGACGCTGGGTATCTGCAGCCGTGATTTGTGCGTGTTTGCGTGTGGAGGCGGTGTCCGAGGACCGCAGAGGTGCCACAAATCACAGTCTGCCTCCAGAGAACTACTGCCAAAAAAATGGTCCCGCCTCAGGCGACATGGGTCAGACGTGGAACCCCCAGAGGAAGTGCTGTGTCCGGGTTAAGGCGCGGTTATTCTGCTCTAGCACGGCGTTCTCAAATGATGTGAAACATCTCAGAGGTTTAAGGGAGATCACACCACTATAATAGAATCATCTCAGTTGAACTTCATATACTACAGACGCATCCACAGTTTTAGGCATTACTAAGGCCAAAGAAAAAAAAAAAAAAAAAACGATTTGGGAAAATTATTAAGACTGGTTTTCAGCTCTAGCGACATGTCAGGGAGGGATGTGGTCGGAGTGCGGGGAGGAAAGAGATTGATTGGAGAACAGTGACGAAAGCCAGACGGCGTGCTGGGAGTGTTGGTGGTCAGAACCAGGTCGCATCTGGTCGGGCTGAGGTGGGTGCAAAGTGTTGGGAGGCTGCACAAGTCAACCAAGAGGAAGATGGATGTGACCGGACTGGAATAGGACAACAGGCCAATACCATGTGTCTGCTCAAATCCAATGATGCACACAAAAAGGAAAATGCTTGTTTTTTTTTTAAGATCGGACATGTATTAATGGAAATAAAAATCTGTAAATGGCAGAAATGTAAAGGTTTTTGTTTTTGCCTTTAGCAGTTTAGGTGAGTGAACTTTTACCTTTAGATAAAGGTATATTAGAAACTGCCAAGGTCGGCGACCTTGGCAGTTAACTTCCTTTTGAAATAACTGTGCTTTGTGAAGGATTTTATAATGTTAGTGTTGGGCCTTCTGAGGGACCGACAAGATGATTTTTGGGACATTTACAGAATGAAACATTTTTTTCTAGGGTTTTTACATTTGATAAAATATATAATTGTTGTGCTAAACAAAGAATTTTACAATAAATCCTCAAAATTTTCTGAATACACTAAAGCTAACCAAAGTGCGGGGTTATTCCCATCAAGCTAGCTACCATCTGACATAGGTAGCCGAGGACATCTGATAGCTTTCCGTCAAGTAAGATCCAGCCCTAAATCTCCGCCTTAAAGCACAAAGTGTTGCGCTGGATCAACAGCGGGTGTGACAAGCGAGATGTCAGGTTCCTAAAGAAACGCTTGCTGAGCCAGAGGTTGAGAGCAGCTGTAAAGCAAAGTGAAAACATCTAAGAGTGAGTGGCAAGAACAAAACCAACAGAGCGGCTGTTGACTTAGTGCAACCAGAACCAGTTGGGCTCCAAAGGCCTGCAGCCACACTGCTAGGGTAAGGGGGCCCCCAGGGCCAAGAACCGGCCCCCTTTTGCACACGCCCCGCCATGGGTCAGTAGGACTCACAGAGGCTAGGGAAAACGCCTCACTTCCTCTTTAAGGGCCCCGGGACCGCTGGGAGACAGGTAGAGAGGGCGTGATTGATGTGTGGTCCCAGAAGGCCCAGTTATCCGCACGTCTGTGGGTGTGTGGGTGTGGAGTCACAGGAGGGCAGAGGGGAGTTTGCTCCCTTCACAGAAGCCCTCTAATGAGGTGGGATACACCACAATTCACAGGGGGCCTGTATCAGGGCCAAGCTATGTAGAAATGTGAACACTCCTGGTTCTGCAGGGAAGGTAAGATGGATGTTTCCACCAAAGATATACTCAAAAGTAAACACAACTATTACAATTTAGCACAACAGTGACTTCCCAATGTATTAAAATTACTCTTAACATAGTTTTACTAGCTCTTACTAGCTTCTTCAACGAGGTTGAGGAATTGAGCTTTGTGTTTGGCCAGACTCACCTCTGTACATCTTGTGTCCCTCCATGACGGTGGGGAGGAAACTGCTGGTAGCCATTTTCCAGCCCGTCTCCACTTCCTACAGGAAGAGTCATAGCAGGTGAGTCATAACTGATAATAATTCTGCATGTTCTGTTCCATAACAACAGCAATAATTCTTAACATTTTGAACTGAAAAGATAAATGCACACAGGAGACAGATATGTGTGTTTGAATGCTTAATATCAAATACATCATTATCTAATCCTATAGCTCACTATGATCATGTCAGAAAAATGCGATTAAATTCCGGTAACAGTAAAAATAATTTCTAGGATTTATTGCACCACACTATTTTTCCAAATGTCTAGTGTGGAATTTCTATTTAATTTGCCAAATTAATTTACAATCGAATTCAACTCAATAATGTACAAGTAGATTTGAATGTCAAGGAATAGGGGCTTGATACCAACACATATACAATATACACATTAAAGAACCCTTCAAAAGCCATCCGTCCAAATTGACACATTCGTTTTACACCTTTGTGTCAGTAAATCACCTTATTTCCTTGTGGCTCTTTAATTAAGCAGCCGCAGAAGAACCCACATACTGCTGATGGAATCTGAAGTGGTCCAAAATGTGATTTAACGACGGGTGACCGCGCTTTGTGGGACAAAGAGGGCCTCTCACCAGACACTCAGCATTTCCACCTAGCTAAAGAAAACAATACCGAAGCTTAACGGAGACGTCACGTCAGCCAGGGTCAGACATCGACGAGGCTAAAGACCCGTGCTCATTTTACAAAGGAAACAAAGCATACTTCCTCGGACGAAAGATTATTAAGGTTATTAAAATATATGAATTGAAGTAAGAAAAAAAGTGTATTATACATTTTACGTCTATAAATATAATATAGGTAAACTGACACTTACAGTAAAGAGTTTACATGAGCACTAATTAATATGGAGGGCCTTTTACTGAAATATAAAATGAGATGGACTCCTTGGAAATGACTAATAACTGTTTAGTTTGTGCTTTTAAATTAACAGGAAGGAGGTTACACCTCTTAAACACTTGCCAGTCAGTTATCATTTTGATTTACAGCACCACTGTTGAATCCAGCGGAAAAGGTAGAAGATAAAAAATATTTCCAAGAAGGACAACTGGATGCTAAATTACCAATCCTGCCTCGTGCGGTTACTGTCATGGCCACAAAAACACCGATAAAATATTGTTGCGTGCTTTACCAGTCAGACAACAAAAGCAGGGGATGGACAGGACTTAGTTGTCGTCACATTATCACTTACACTGGAAATAATAGTGTAGCTTCCCTTTGGACCACATTGGACTATGCCTGACCTGGAAAGACCTCGTTGATTTTTTGCATCCCTTCGGAAATGCAGTTATTGTTTGTACTCTAGGCCTGGAGGGGAAGGGGCCTGAAATGTGTGGTGGACGGTAGGAATTTCATCTGTCCCATAAAATGGCTTTGAAAAATGATGGCTTTGTGAGGAATGCAGAGGGGCATGCCATTCCACTGGGAGTGTGGATGGAAGAGCAGAGATGAAGCCTTGCCTAATCCCAAACTTGTCCTGGGGACACAGTGGTGGTGAAAGCTTGTGGTCAGCCCCGCTTCCTATTGGATTCACAGCACATTTTTTCTGTTCATACATGACTTGTCTAAAACTAAGGGTTTAGATAAATGAACTACAGTGCAGACGATAGGTGCAGACAATAGGCGGTAGGTGACTGGCTCAAGGGAACGTCACAGTGACAGCTTTTTGGAAATCCCCAACACATTCTACAATGCCAAATCTGCATAAACCGTCTTAGAATCATAAACTAAGTGTACCTCTTTGATCGCTTTGCTCTTCTTGCCTTTGGGTTTTCCCGTTTTGTCGGCCTTTTCCTTGCCACCCAGCTGGTCTTTCTTTGCTAAGTCTCTCTTCTTCTTCTTCTCTTGTTCCTTTGCAGCTCGCTCCGTTGCTACCTATCATAGGATTGCGTGCAGTTATTGCACTGGCTAATGCGTTACAAATGGATTTTAACTGATCTTTAACATCCCGCATTTGAGCAATTCAAAAGGAATGCAGTGAACAACACTAAAAAGGTTGGAGGCGACTCAAAAACCCTACATATGTACTACATACATTATGACGAAGCAATGCCTATCACTACTGGATCGTTAGATGTGATTGCTACCTGCTCGGGTGTCTTCTGGGAAAATATACAAGCCGATCCACCATCCTCAGCATCTGGAAAATCGGGGAATTTCCCTGTGGTGTCCCTGGTGTGAAAAGTAGTGTCTAAAACGTTGTTTGTACTTGCAGTATCCATGTAGATTTCCAAGTCAATCCAAAATGTAAAAAGAAAAAGCCTATACAACTATCAAAACTAGAAACTAGTTATCATAATTTATCATTGAGTTTAAATAAAACTTAATTTGATTATTTTCATTCCTTCATTTTTGGAGTTAATTTACAGCCAGGTGCATGGTACAGCACCCTTAAGAGATAATACCACAGATGCACTTAGAAAACACTTATTACAAGTTAAGAATGAGAAGCTCACATCAACCCGCTAATTAGCATCTGAACGCATGCTGTTAACTGGCTACCGAGTGCAACAATAGCTCACAGTATTTCCTGCTCTCATTATTTTAAACTTAACCCTGTAAAACCTAACCTACCTTTCCCCCCCCCCTCTGTTCCAGTACAAACTGCGGGATCTCGTCAAGCTCTGTGGACACTCCACCGGAGCATTTAAACCCCTACGTGACCTCATGGTGTATTGGGGTCTGTGGGGGGCCGGGCTCAGAGCCCAGCATCTATCTAGCTAGCTCGTAGATTCACAAACACATCTCGCTGGTGAGGCCGGCCAATGGGGAAGGTGGCTGGTGAATGTCAGGAGACACCATTGTGGTCTGCAGACAAAGCCTCAGCCTCCTCTCTTCTGTTCAGTGGGCAGCAAGCACCAAGCTGAACTTCCATGAATCAGTGAAGGTTGATGTTCAACCACTGTTCTTCAGCCCTGGCCAAAACTAAAGTGACCGGCTGCAATGCACAACCTGACTGAAAACGCTTGTCTCCTAAGATTAAGGCTGGGACGATAGACGATTTGATCGTTTATCAAGGTACAAATAAATATAGATAAATTCATTAGGGCCACAGCGAATTTCCGTCATCGGGATAATCATGCATATCCCCACATAAGTATGAATATCTTCACGAGTAAATAAAAAACGGTGTAGCTCACTTGTACAGTCCAATTGTATTGAATTCCTCATTTATTTATTTGCCCGCCTCTTCAGTCAACCACGTGAAGGCTGAAGGCTTGGCTTGCTCAGTGTATCCCCCACATATAAAAGATAAATTGTATGTGTTTTAATACTAGCGTGTTTTAACTAAATGTAAGATAAAAGGATTCTAGTATGTTTTAATGTAACACTTCTGTAAAAGTAAGCGTACTGAAATACACATTACCTACAGTGACTGTAATTTAGCTCCACAGTCTCAATTGAGCAGAAATGGGTGCACCTTTAAAAAGCTGTAAACATACTCTCTGATTCAAGGCAGGCTGTGCAATGCAGGTCAAGGCAAGGTGAAGCCGCCCCGCTAACGTTGTGATTGCAGAAATGTCACAGATTAGTGCTTCTCGTCTGCTGTGACGGGAGGACGTTGGAGAACCCAGATGACATCGCCAACCAATTAGCTTCCTCTTGCCGAGATACACTCTACCGGGCCCGGGGAGCGAGTCTGGTGTTAGCAGGCCCACAATGCACTTGTGATCAGGGTCTGGACACGCTCCATTGGGAAGTCGTTGCCTCCTACTGAGGTGCGTTCAGATTTTGCAAACGTTTTGCGCACATATTCAAGTTTTTATTTTGCTTTGAGGTCACCGCAAACGTCTGAGGAGGGAAACACACACTGATGCTGGACAAAGGGTGACAATATGAATTCAATCATTTTGGAATGTTTACACAAGGCGTTCAAAGCAAACACATTAGCCACGAATGTTTTCCTCAGTCCTCCAATTCTGAACACACCTCAGCAGGAGGCGTAGACCTCCGGTTAATTTTATTTTTGACAGCCTTTATCCAATCGGCATTGCTTCAATTGTATCTAGCTAGCTCTACCACCATTTTGTCTGGCTCTACCACCATTTTGGTTCACTATGTGAACACCAAAGATAACGAGTATCCTATAGAGAAGGGGTAGGGAACCCTGGTCCTGGAGAGCCGCAGCCCTGCATGTTTTAGATGGCTCCCTGCTCCAACACACCTGATTCTAATGAACAAAGTTAGAAGTGTGTGTGAGTGTGTGTGTGTGTGTGTGTGTGTTAGAAGCCTGATAAAGACCATTCATTAGAATCAGGTGTGTTGGAGCAGGGAGACATCTAAAACATGCAGGGCCGCGGCTCTCCAGGACCAGGGCTCCCTACCCCTGACCTACATTTTCATCAACACATCAACACAAGACCTGAAAATAAATAAAAAAAGGAAGAAATAAAAATGAGGCTGTGTGCACTGTAGCACTATTTCAAGGCAGTATACAAGCGGGTACACATTTATGGTAGTTGGCTGCATGTATGACAGTTGTATTTGAGCAGCTATGCCACATACCTGGTCTCCAATGGCCATAGGTCTGCCTCCCTCCCGATCACTGTAGCTGTTCCTTCCTCTGGCTGATGTGCTTCCTCTGAGGGCAGGGCCAGGACCCTCCCTGCCGGACCTCTCAGGACGCATGCGCACTGCTCCACTGCAAACACGTGACATAAGAGCAAAATGGTAGCTTGCAGTCATACCATCAAATACCACTAAAATGTACACATAAAAGCAAACAAAAACTCTATCTGCATTGGGCAAAGCATAATAAAATGGAATATGGAAAAACAAACTGGGTTCAAATTTAGCCTCTAAATTTTAGGTACAAATATATATACACACACACTTATACACATGCAATCTAGGGTACACGTCAGACTCAAGGCCAGCAGTCCATATACAATTATATCCGGCCCAGGAGGGAATATCACATATTTATCATAACTGGCGCGCATACGAGTAGTCGCACACCGCTGATACTACCAGTCCCAGAATGCACTGCAACAGCGAGCATGCATTGCCAACCTGCAAGTCCAGTTGTAACCTCTCCCATCAAAGCACACTGACAAAGCAGTCCTCCTTATAAAATAAAGTCACTGCCAAAATGTATGCAAGCGTCATCGTTCAAGACACAGCAAACTAAAATCATTGTGATTTATTGAAACACATGCAGGGAAGCTAAATTAAGTATATATTCATTATTTCTTATTTACTTAGCGGTTGTGTGGACTGCAAAAAAGTTGCTTAAAGGCTGCAGATTTAATCTGCGCGATGTGAATGACAATGACTCAGATATTGTCTACAGCAGTTGAGTACATGAAGATTAATTTCTGACTCAAAATGATGATGTCCTGGTGACGCTAAACAAGGCTAACTGGGTAAGAGACATGTTTGAGAAGGAGGATTTATAATATATTAGCGAGTTTGCCCGATTTCACAGTGAATGGAAAACAGGGAATATCAACACTAACAACAAATAATAATGAATCATGCCTTTGTAAGTTTAAATATTTTTGAGCAGGAATACAGCTCACAAAAATAAAATCCAATTTTGGATTTCGACAGGCATACACAATTTAGCACAACACCGCTCGTCACCAACAAAAACCTTAAACATTTATGGAAAATTAAAAGCTGCTTTGTGACGGGATGCAATAATAAGGTATGGAACAAATATTAGAGTTTTATATTAAAGCATTTAGACAAAATTGATAGTAAATGCAGGCAGCCAGAAACTGAGAGCAAAGTCTACACCTACCGGAGGTAAACACATCCGGATCAAGCACTTTGCTATGTGACCCAGCTGAGTTTAATATAGTGCTGTACCAAACAATTATTTTTTTCCCCGATTAATCTATCGATTATTTTTCCGATTAATCTATCGATTATTTTTCCGATTAATCTATCGATTATTTTTCCGATTAATCTATAGATTATTTTTCCGATTAATCTATAGATTATTTTTCCGATTAATCTATAGATTATTTTTCCGATTAATCTATAGATTA
>JAODLL010000012.1:818706-829048 GCA_026546735.1 Forbesichthys agassizii
GTGATAATAACAACTTCATGTCTGTGATAATAACAACTTCATGTCTGTGATAATAATAACTTCATGTCTGTGATAATAACAACTTCATGTCTGTGATAATAACAACTTCATGTCCGTGATAATAACAACTTCATGTCTGTGATAAGAACAACTTAATGTCCGTGATAATAACAACTTCATGACCGTGATAATAACAACTTCATGTCCGTGATAATAACAACTTCATGTCTGTGATAATAACAACTTCATGTCTGTGATAATAATAACTTCATGTCTGTGATAATAATAACTTCATGTCCGTGATAATAACAACTTTATGTCCGTGATAATAACAACTTCATGTCTGTGATAATAACAACTTCATGTCTGTGATGATAACAACTTTATGTCTGTGATAATAATAATAACTTTATAATAATAGCTAATAGCAAATATACAGAATGTTTTTGTTTAAAGTCTGTTGTTTGACCAATATATCACTAATTGTGTTATGCTGGCCACAGTACTTGCAGGAATCTGCCTCATAATCGTACTGCAGCAAGTCGGCCTGTCACAATAATTACTATTTCAACATCATTTTTCAGATGTCAATGATATTCCCGGTTGTTTTTATGCGTTGCTATGATGCTATTATAACACCATTATAAAAAGCATTGGCTAACATCCACCAGAAATTAAATACAATAACATTGTTTAAGATAATATAAAATTCATAATAAATAGTAAACAATCAGAGGCTTGACAAGTGTTAGTAAAGAGTCAATGTCTCTTCTCCAGCCTCTTATCTCCTTAACCAGTTATTGTAAGCTAATATACAATATATGTCTGCTAGTTTATTCATGAAGCCCTAAATCACGCTGCACTCAAAGGAAAGCTGGTAGCTGCCCAGACGGTGCTTCTAAATATCTCTGGCTCTGTAAATGGCAAAACAAACCAAGTGGGGCAGACTGCACCGCACAACAATACCCTAGTCTTAGCAATGTGTTTTCAATGTGTGGCTGAGAGAGGAATTGGCATTGACAGGAGAAGTGTTGCTGTTTTGATCCATTGAAGATAGTTCAAAACTTTCTCCAGAATAACTGACTTGATGGTGTCAGACATCCCTCAGACTCTCCTCCATTCCTCCTCCTTGCTCTCTCTTCATCACCACTTCCCAATAACTACCCCTCCTCTCCACCACAGCTCCCAGTCTACCTCATTATCCCTGGTTCTGTGGGTCTGCTGCAGAAACCACTAAATTCAAGCATTAGCACTTTCTTCCATCTACCTCTATTACAGAATTTAAAAAAAGAAACATAATAATAATAATAATAATACTTACACTTCATCAGACCGGGTTTTAATCTCCAATCTCCAGCTTGGTCCACACTGGAAGGAGAAGCCATGTCAGGACATCAGAAACATTGAGCTAGAGGATTTAAGTGAGTGCTATGCCGCATTAAAGCTCCTGACTGGATCCTTCTAGAAGCCCCTGGCCCTGGATGGCAGCAGGCCTCCATACCTGAGAGTGTCTAGTCTCCAGTGTGGATCCTCCAGTCCAGCAGAGAGCAGATTTACTCCAGCGTCTCCTGGGTGGTTGTAGCTCAGGTCCAGCTCTCTCAGATGGGAGGGGTTGGAGCTCAGAGCTGAGGCCAGAGAAGCACAGCCTGCCTCTGTGACCAGACAGCCTGATAACCTGGACACACACACAAGGGTTTCTAAATTTTATTTTTAAAGATTGCATTTTTATATTATTTTCAACAATATTTTAACAATTTTTGTGTCCATTTTTTAAATTATTATTAAAGAAATTGTACTAATCCTAACATGATCTTCTCCAGTCTACAATGTGGACTCTCCAGCCCAGCAGAGAGCAGCTTCACTCCATAATCCTGCAGGTCATTGTTACTCAGGTCCAGCTCTCTCAGACTAGAGGACTTGGAGCTGAGAAGTGAGGCTAACATCTCACAGCTTCTCCCTGACAGATTACAGCCACTCAGCCTTTAAGAGAAATGGATACATTTTAAAACATTACTTTTATGTTTTAATGAAATAAAAAAGTCTGATTATTATGAAGAGAAAAAATAAATTAATTTAAAAAAAATATATATATATATATTGGATGTTCATAAAACAATATTTGTTCTGTTTATTATTAAAAAGGCTTAGTAATCCAGACCTGATCTTCTCCAGTCTACAGTGTGGACTCTCCAGCCCAGCAGAGAGCAGCTTCAGTCCTGAATCCTGCAGGTCATTGTTACTCAGGTCCAGCTCTCTCAGACTAGAGGACTTGGAGCTGAGAAGTGAGGCTAACACCTCACAGCTTCTCTCTGACAGATTACAGCTATTTAGCCTTCAACAGAGATGGATAAATATTAATAATGTACTCTTATGCTATAATGCAATACACAAAATCTGCTTTATAAGAAAAACTGTTTTAAATAATAGATATTTGATGTTTATAAAACAATGTCTGTGTTTTTCTTGGTGGTTAAATGGGTTTAATAATCCAGACCTGATATTCTCCAGTCTACAATGTGGACTCTCCTGCCCAGCAGAGAGCAGCGTCATTCCAGAATCCTGCAGGTCATTGTTACTCAGGTCCAGCTCTCTCAGACTAGAGGACTTGGAGCTGAGAAGTGAAGCTAACACCGCACATCTTCTTTCTAAAAGATTACAGCCACTCAGCCTTTAACAGAGATGGATAAATATAAATTAAAATAATAATAACTTTTTGGTTTGTTTATCAAAATATAAACACAAAAATATAGAAAGAAAGATATAGAAATGTATGTTTATAAAACAATATGACTGTTTGTAATTGTTAAATAGGTTCAGTAATCCAGACCAGATCTTCTCCAGTCTACAATGTGGACTCTCCAGCCCAGAAGAGAGCATCTTCACTCCAGAATCATGCAGGTCATTGTTACTCAGGTCCAGCTCTCTCAGACTAGAGTACTTGGAGCTGAGGAGTGAAGCTAACACCTCACAGCTTCTCTCTGACAGATTACAGCCACTCAGCCTTTAACAGAGATGGGTAAATATGAATACACTTGTGTAATGTTGGAATTCCATTAGCAATATTAATATTACTTATATACACTGTATATATAAACACTTTCTGGATATATTGATATACAGTATATCCATGTATGTGTAATAGTTATTAATCCAACCTTAATAAGTCAAGAGGTATATGAGGCATTGGTATTTTACAGTAATTGGATCATATATTTTATAATTTTATATTAATAGAAACCATTTCCATAAAAAAACAAAAAAAACAATACATCTACAGTTTATGCTTATATTTTATCATATGCATTAAATTATAAAACATAATATAAATGCTTGTTATTCAAAAAACACAATAATTTTGTAAAAATGTGTCTTTGGTACTGCATCAATGGGGGGCGCTGCACCCTCACTGACGCACCCTCACTGATGCCCCTCACAATATGCAAATGCATAATATTGCCTACTTTTGATGTTTAACGTTAATTATTATTACTATTGTTACTATATTATAGAATATATTACAATTGTTCACAATAATGTAGATTTGTATCTTTTACACAAAAACATTGAAACAGTTTCAATGGACGTCTCCCCAGATGGATGTGTCTTAACAGACAGATATATAGTGTATCAAGTTTGGAAAAAAATCTAATTGTGATTTTTCTGACAGATATTGCGATTGCGATTTGATTTGCGATATTATTTTAAAATCAAGATTTAAGTTAAATATATATGTAACATTTAAAACATGTTATGGAGCATTACCACATGAGATGGCATCAAATTATTAACTGCTCTATATTCATATGAAAAGATGACAGCATAAATATAAAGGATTAAGCATGGATTCATTGCATTTTAAGACATGCAACAGTTCGTGCACATTGGCAATTTTATAAATGTTTTTAAATGTGCTTAAGCACAACAACATTGCATTTCAGCATCCCTTTAAATAATAAATGAAAATAATTATCAGCCTACCCTAAACTCATAGGACCAGCAAAATAATAAAAGGCAACTAGTAACTTGTTACTGCCCAACACATAACTAATATATATAAAATGACATTGGAGCCATCCAGTCTTATCTGACCGTCTGTAAAGAAGTCACACTCTGACTCCTCCCCCTGGCCGATGACAGGCCACCTCGTTCGGCCAATCACAGGACTATTTGCCATGGCTTGCCATGCGGTCCTATTTCCGTAATATTTCCACATAAGATGTAATCTTGAGAGTAATAATAAATATGTCATATAGCAAGAGCCATAACACTCAAACGATGACCGTGTTGCTCAAGTAATCACCCGATAACCACCTTCATTTAGTAGCCTAGTCACAAATGTCTTTAGTGGAGACAAGATTCCAAGTACATCTTACCAACCAAGGTAATAGCAAAATACAGTAGGAAGCATCATATGTACACACCATTTACAAACTATTTTGCATTCCATTGTATCAGTTTGTATTATTAAAGACTCCATTGAAGGTGTAATGTGATGTAAACACTTACAGAGCTCTGTTGGAGGCTTTGACCACTGGTAGCAGCCTCAGAAGACTCTCCTCTGAAGGACAATATTTCTTCAGGTCAAACACGTCCAGATCCTCCTCTGATGACAGTAAGATGAAGACCAAAGCAGACCAATGACCAGGAGAGAGCTTTGTCTTGTTGATCCCTCCTGATCTCAGGAACTGTTGGATCTGTTCCACTAAAGAATGGTCCTTCAGCTCATTCAGACAGTGAACCAGATATATGCTTCTCTCTGGAGAGATCATCTCATCATTGAGCTTGTTCTTGATGTATTTTACTGTTTCTTCATTGGCCTGTGAGATATATACTGGTTGTGTGAGCAGGCCTCTAAGGAGATTCTGATTGGTCTCCAGTGAGAGGCCCAGGAGGAAGCGAAGGAACAAGTCCAGATGTCCATTCCTACTCTGTAAGGCCTTGTCCACAGCACTCTGGAGGAAGACCTTTAGAGGAGATCCTGATGATTTGAATAGTAATAAATTAAGGCATGACTTTAGGAATGTTTGTGTTCCGGACAGTTGATTGACACCATTGTTGACTGAGACTAATGAGAGAAAGACAAATAGAGCAGCCAGAAACTCCTGGAGGCTCAGATGGACAAAGCAGAAGACCTTGTCACGGTACAGCCCACATTCCTCTCTAAAGATCTGTGTGAACACTCCTGAGTACACTGAGGCTGCTGTGAGGTCAATGCCACACTCTGCCAGGTCTGTTTTATAGAATATCAGGTTGCCTTTCTCCAGCTGCTCAAAAGCCAGTTTTCCCAGAGATAGAATTATCTCTCTGTTCTCTTTATTCCAGTGTGGATCTGTCCCTGTTTTACCATGATAGTTCACATTCCCCTGTTTGGACTGAACCACCAGGAAGTGTATGTACATCTCAGTCAGGGTGTTGGGCATCTCTCCTGTCTGGTCTGTTGTCAACATGTGGTCCAGAACTGTAGCAATGATCCAGCAGAAGACTGGGATGTGACACATGATGTGGAGGCTTCGTGACGTCCTGATGTGGGAGATGATTCTGCTGGCCTGGGTCTCATCTGTGAATCTCTTCCTGAAGTACTCTTCCTTCTGGGGGTCAGTGAACCCTCTGGCCTCTGTCACCCTATAAACACACTCAGTTGGAATCTGATTGGCTGCTGCAGGTCGTGTGGTTATCCAGATTTGGGCAGAAGGAAGCAGGTTGCTCTTGATAAGGTTTGTCAGAAGGACGTCCACTGTGGTGGACTCTGTGATGTCAGTACAGACCTTGTTGTTCTGGAAGTTCAGAGGAAGTCGACACTCGTCCAGACCATCCAGGATGAACAGAACTTTAAACTCATCATAGCAGAAGATTCCTGCCTTTTTGGTTTCAGGAAAGAAGTGATGAAGAAGTTCTACAAAGCTGAACTTTTCCTCTTTCAGCAGATTCAGCTCTCTGAAGGTCAATGGAAACGTGAAGTGTATGTCCTGGTTGGTTTTGTCTTCAGCCCAGTCCAGAGTGAACTTCTGTGTTAAGACTGTTTTACCGATGCCAGCCACGCCCTTTGTCATCAGTGTTCTGATTGGTTTATCTTGTCCAGGTAAGGGTTTCAAGATGTCTTCAAGTTTAATGGGTGTTTCTTCTCTGGCTGGTTTCCTGGAGGCTGTTTCAATCTGTCTGACCTCATGTTCAGTGTTGACGTCTCCACTCCCTCCCTCTGTGATGTAGAGCTCTGTGTAGATCTGGTTCAGAAGTGTTGGTTGTCCTGGTTTAGCAACCCCCTCAAATACACACTCAAACTTTTCCTTTAGGTCAGACTTGAGCTTTCTCCGACACTTGGCAGCTAGACTTCCTTTACGTATTTAGATAAATATAAGTGTTACTCATTTTCAGCAGAGCAAACATTTTCTTCTAAACGTACATAATATATAAAACAATCTGTACACTGTATTCATTAATACTATACAGTATCATGTGTACATTGCAGATATAGGGCCCTATTTTATCGACCTTTAGGGCCACAGTTGCTATTTTAACGGCAGATAAATGGTCAGTGTGATGGATGCATGGTTTACTCTCTTCATTATTCATGCATGTTTTGGGCGTAATGTACGATAAACCAATCCCAGTGTCATCTCCCATTCCCTTTAAAAGTCCAGGCATACTTGCATCATGGGCGGATTGATATTATACCGGCAGGTTTGTGAATGCACTGGAGCAGACCATCTAGGCAATAGTGTGATCCTAAAATATGTTCAGGTACAGTAGGTTACACACTGATTATATTTTATATTGTACTCTATACATGTTTTATCCTTTGCATATTTGTGCAATCCTGTACGTGCATGTGTAACAAGCAGAGTGTACACACGTTGTCCACCTGCCATAGGCGATACTATATTTATAATGCGCCTCGTGGTGACTTTAAACAGGTTTTTTCTGGTCAATCGCGCAATTGTGCATTTGCTATATACTGTAAATAGTGTGGGCACTGGATAGGAAAATGACAACTGTGTCGGTCCCACTTAGTGCCACATTGTGCAGGTTGTAAGATAGGGCCCATTGACATACAGGTATTTTTAGACTAACTAGTGGTACACAATGTATATCTTAATGTAAAGTTAAGTCTCTGCCACGTGTGAGATATCACATTTTATCACACTTTTATTCAAAGACTCCTTGTACATACATTAGCAAACGCAGAATAAAAGCAAGCGCAGCCAGACCACATATAGCGCACACTGTGCTATTGCATTGTACGTTGGATGTACTAAACTTGCGGCTGATAACGTAATCAGCGATTGGCTGATTTTTTATACCAGTACTTAAGTACGAGTTCATCAAAGTAATAGTACTTGAGTAGAATATTTTTGTACTCTTTCTACCTTTTTTTAAATATATCTTACTGCTCTCCAGAGAGTCAGCCAGCTCCTCCTGCTTCATACTCCTCAGGAAGTACAGTGTGATCTTCAGAAGGGCCTCTCTGGGTCTCTGCTTCTCTTCCTCATCCTCCCTCTCTAAGCATTCTGGGTAATCTGGACTCAGAACCCTCTCATACATCTTCAGCTCATTTTCCACAAAGGAGAAGATGTTCCCCTTAAGCAGCTGGAGCAGAACAACACTTCAGTTAAGTTGGGATGTATACTGGATCAAGGCAACATGAAAACCATCTGCCATGTTCATATTGAAGCAGGGAAAGTATTCTTGCTGCTCTACATTTATATTGTAGTTGGAGCAAAATGTGCTGTTGTACATTTACACACCTTAAGTATGGAGGCCTGCTGCTCTCTGTCCATAACACACACACACACACACACACACACACACACACACACAGTTAAAGGTGATGGGTCGTGGAGACTGTTCTGATTGGTAGACGTGATGTTCTGAGAGAAAACCAAGTCAATAATGTTTGAAGGACCAGACAAGTCTAGATCTCCTGAATTGTTACCTCTGACCAGTACATCCCGATAACCACTCAGAAGGTTTAAATAACTGTTGGAAGTATTACCTTTTCTTAGTATAATAGGGTTTGTACGGTTTTCTCAGTATAATGGGGTTGAACCCAATAGGTTGTATTATAGACCTGCCACTCTTCAAGGAGACACAGCTTGGTCCAGGAAAGTCTGGTCTCGCCTGCTGGTCCCTGGCAGACAGAGAACAGGCCTTAAACACAAGGTAAACACATGACAGGGAGTGACAGGGCAACAGGCCTGAAACACAAGGTAAACACAGGGCAGGGAGTGACGAGACATGGAACACAAGACTGATAGAACGTTACATTGTGAAATTTATTTACTGGATAATGAAGACATATCCTTGAAAAGACCACATCTAGACAGCAGCATGTTGCTTCAACATTATGTATTAATGGTACACTCATAGATGTGTAAGAAACCCATGCCATCTATGCTAGAGACTTGTTTTTAGACTTTTCCATACTGTCCCAATATTTTCAGAATTGGGGATGTAGGTTTAATTGGTAAATATGACTTTAATGGATTGAAACATTATCTTCCCCAACATCCTTCCACTTTTCCAAATAGGCCAAAATCCCTTTCAACCACTGTCATGTAGACACCAGAAGAGATAAAAGACCAAGCTGTGATGGTCGGACACGACAAGACACTTTACTTGAATAAAAAATAACAGGTTTTAATTTAACAGAACATAAATAACACAACACGGCACCACGCAGGGTTGCAAAACGAAATACGTACCACACGACAAAACATAAGGTGTACACAAGAATAACCCGCAAGGGTTGAAACTAAGCAGACAATTAATAAAGGGGAGCACAACCACTCAACCAGGACCAGGTGTGGGAATCCCTGACTGCCACCTGTCACAGATCAGTGATTAGTACTCCGGGGAGTGGGAGCGTGCAAGAGAGGCTGGCACCGCCCCGCCCCGGGACGTGGGCGTGGGCGTGACATAAGCGTGATGCGAAAAAGCAAGGTTAATTATTTTAAATGCATTATAGTAAATGACACCATATGTGGAAAATTGTGCTTAACATTTTAGATATTCTTATAAGAGCTTAAGAGGGTGCTATGTTATTGCTTAAAAGTGAACAGACAGGAGAAAACTAGTGGAGTCAGCTATCTCTCAAGGTCAGCGTTGTGGCACCGTTTGGTCTCAGTGACGTCGGCTCTACCCGGACAGGAAGGATGAGAGGTCAAACATCACCCTGTGACTAAAGATTATGCTTAACAGTTTAGATATCCTTATAGAGGTACTGTGTGTCACACTATTGAAGGAATTAGCCTGTCTTATGCGCAACAAAGTGCTGAGTCAGCAGGGAGCAGGGAAACAGATAGGGACGGCACTCTGACTTACAAACTACCAGTAAACAGAAGATAGGCAGGATGTGGAGGCATGAAGAGTGTGTTCACAGATACCTTCCCCAGCAGCGACGCCCAGAAGACGTAGAGGAACGGCGTGGGGCCCCAGGATTTGGAAAGAGGGTAACTGATGCTGAATCAAGATCAAATAGAGAAAACACTGTCTAGAATAGTATCAATGGTCCGAGGGAGAGGCAGGAGCCAGACTTCGTGAACTGCTGATATTGCATGTAGTCGGTCAGGGAAAAAAAGTGGTCCAAAACTCTGACTTGTCCTGCTGATCTACTATTAAAGCAGATTTGTTAAACTTGGACACATCGTTTCCTCCTACTTAAACTCCATAAAAGAACACGCAGGAACTGGTGTAGGAGAACCACCCAGATTCAAACAACATACAGCGCGAATGTTCGCAATGCGAAAATGCTACATATATTTTATTCGCTTCAAGGTCGATATTTTAAACTTTCGCCTGGCGATGAAATGGGTTTAACCAATCACAACGAACTATTGATGTCACATGACAATAGCGGAGCTGTTTAAATTGTGGCCCTATACACTATATGTGGTGTTAACTATGTGGCCCTATACACTATATATGGTGTTAACTATGTGGCCCTAATACACTATATGTGGTGTTATATACACTATATGTGGTGTTAACTATGTGGCCTTATACAATATATGTGGTGTTAACTGTGTGGCCCTAATACACTATATGTGGTGTTAAATATGTTGCCCTATACACTATATGTGGTCCTATATACAATATATGTGGTCCTATATACACTATATGTGGCCCTATACACTATATGTGGTCCTATATACACTATATGTGGTCCTATATACACTATATGTGGCCCTATATACACTATACGTGGCCCTATATACACTATACGTGGTCCTATATACACTATATGTGGCCCTATATACACTATATGTGGTCCTATATACACTATATGTGGCCCTATATACACTATATGTGGTCCTATATACACTATATGTTGTCCTATATACACTAT
>JAODLL010000012.1:830101-851045 GCA_026546735.1 Forbesichthys agassizii
ACAAAATTGATTTTCTTTCTAAAATTAGAGCGTGCGGCTTTTAATCAGGTGCGCTCTGTAGTCCGGAATTTACGGTAATTACCGAACATCTTCTCCTTCTTCCAGTATTGACAGACAGATGGTGCATTTCTCCTCTGTGTCTTCATCTGCCCCCTCATCCTCATCCTGCTTACCGTGCAGCTTCCTCTGTTGGAGAAAAGAAGAACACAAGTAAAAAACCACATCTCACTTCAGGAACATAGCATCAACCAGTGGCTAAGAACACAAATTGCATATTATATTACAAAGTCAATGTGTTACAAAAAAACAAAACACACAGCATGTTACATGTTTAAAAATACATAGTTGAATAGTTCTAACAGTGAAAGTACTTATATAAAACAGGCATGTTCACACAAACAAACAAATATTCCTTTATGGACAGAGAGAACGGTCATTTTGTCCTGGCAAAAGAACACATTTCTGACGTCTCTACAGAACTGATATAAATAGTATTTTTTGAGCCGAATTCCCTGCCCCACCCCCCCAAAAACACTAACATCTACTTTACATGTTAGCAGGGACATGTTTCCAAATTGATTTGTTTATTTATTTCTCACCGATTCTGGGGTTGCGTGTCTATTTTTCTCAATAGATGCCCATGCTTCAGGGGTTAACTGTTCGTCAATGTCTCTCTCCAACACCTTCTGTATTGGGCAGCAGGGTGTTAGATGGCTTATTTAGATACATTTGGAAAACTCTATGGAACTCTTTCCCTGACAATGCTTTTATAGATGGAAGAATCACTATATTTGCTAAAGCTTAACTCTGGCATAAGAAATAAAAATACATTCTTGCTTTTGAAATAAGCCCGTAAGACCACTGTGCACTCTGTCCCAAAAAAAAAAAAAAACTATTTTCAATCATGCAAACATATGTTCCTGCGAACTCTATAAAAATAGTAATATACCCACTTCACACACACAACACTCATGTACCGGTACTGAGAGCCAAGCACACGTGCTCTCTCACCTTCTTGTACTTGTGTGGGTAAGTGCACCTCTCTATGGTTCCCTGAGAGGCCCCTCGGTTCACAGTCCCCAATCTCTCTTCTAAATGCAGCAGATCCTGAACAAAGAGTGGGACAACAGTTATACAATGGGACACATCCAGTCACATTGCGACTGGAAGGGTTTCTACAGACTTACAATAACATTATCTCCCAGGCATAATCGTGGAAACCACCCTACCGCCAACCAAAAGGTTTTACAACATTTTATCAGCACATTTTATCATTCGACCGTGCGCTCGTTTCTGGGAGCATTTGTCTATCCGAATCTATGTTGTGACAACAAACCATTTGCAAATAATGTGTGCTATATGAAGATACTGAAAAAGCATATTTATTATAATTGCCCTAGTTCTACCAATCTTGCACATCTTATCCAATGTTTCTGCCAACATCCTCAGGTCAACTATAGCTTGTTATACAATACTGATATTCCCATCACAGCACTATCAAGCCTTGCTGCATCCTGTGAGTTCATATGACAAATGGAACAATGGATTATTTGTTGTGTTAAGAGAACCTGCAGACGTTATTAGATGACTTATAGCTGCACCTTACCTCGTACGTTCTCCCAAAGCTAGTCATTCTAGATGAGATGTAGCGAATGTGCGGGTAGGTCACTTCAGATATGCCAGTGTGCTATGAGGGAAGAGGAAGAATTCAAAGAACTCAGTTAAACTGGCTTTAACTTGAAACATCCATAGCAAAAATGAATGGCTAACTGTGAGAAATTAAACTAGTTAAGATCTGTTCCAACCTGGTTCAATTCTTGTGAACCATGGGGTTGAACCACAAACTAGATTTGAAGAACGTAATAGGTATTTGTATATGCTTTAACACAACAACAACATCATAATTGTACCCTGACATAGCTCCTGACATGGATGCTAAAATGGCTGAGGTACTGCTTACAGAAACAAATGGTTGCTTTGCACCTGAATGGAAAAAGTAACATTGTAGAATTATCAACTATGTGGTTCTGTCTATTATCTCGGGGCTACCAGATTTGGTGAGCGTGCAGTTAACACATTGCATAATTCATGTAGCTCACAGCATGGGCAAAATAACTGATGCTGTAAATAAGAGCATATGATCTGGATCTCTTTCATTAATGCTAATGTGTGTGTGTGCGAGAGAGAGAGCGAGAGAGAAAGAGAGAGAGAGGTAGAACCTCACCATGAAGGGAATGGGGAAGTGGTGCAGCCTTGGAGGAGGGTGGTAGTGGGGCAGGTGGGGGTATGGCGTCACTGTAACTCCTGGATCGATGCCCAGCTCCCTGTTAACAGCAATGGTCATAACTGTAATTTGTTTGATTTGAGACATTCTCGAGAACGCTTGCTAACTAGCTCAGAACAATATCCCTCCGCTGCGCCACCTCACCCATTGAAACACATTGTGAAGCAAAGCGTAGTACCCTGGTAGTACCATTTTAACAGTTTGGAATCGATGCAGGGAATTTTTGAAAAACCTTTCTGATCATTTTGGTAATTATTCTTCAATGTTTGCAACCAACAACTGTTCACGTCTGTAAAGGCTGGATGGCAAAACAATCCCCCAGCATTGCCAAAGGTCATCCACCACTAGGTCTGCGCTTGGTACTGACCATGCCGTCCTCTGCTCCGGCTGCCGTGGGTGGGAGGACATGGTCTGGGGCACATGGATGTGGTGTCCATGGCCGTAGTTGGGGTGCATTCTGTGAGGGTGCGGGGGAGGACGCTCGTGTGCTCGCCTGTGAACGAGCAGAGAGAGGTGAGTTGGAACCACAGTGTTCACTCCTAAATGGGATTCTCACACTGGCCTTTGGAACTGGCCTTTCATGAGGTGATCCACTACCTCCATGCTTTTCCACATTGATCTAATTTTGTCTCTGAATTCTCAATTTTCCCTTCAATACTGTCCTTCCACTGCCTTGCTCAAGTCTGCTCATATCTTCCCTGCTACTGGTTTCATCAACGATAGATAAATGAACAAAAAATTAAGAAATCATTATCAAAATAATCTTTACCGTCCTGTCAAGACAATTGAATGTGTGCGTTATAAACCCTAAGTAAAAAGATTAATAGAAGAAACAATCTACACAGATTATGAAAATAGTCATAATTTGCAGCTCTATTGAGGATTGTGTTAATATTAATCCTGTAATCTATATAATAATCCTAATTTCTATAAACAGAAATGTTATTAGATCCATAATGAACATCTTTTGGTAAGTGGACTCTTGAAAGAGCCAAACATTTATTTGCAGATGTTCCCTTGTACTGAGTGGTCCAGACATGTTTCACCATACACAACCTGGAATGTTCATGTCGCTCCAAGCAGGCCGCGTGTGTACATACGTGGGGTGTTGCATCATCCGGCGCCTCTGGACCTCCATCCTCTGCAGCATCTCGTGCTGATGGAGCCTCTGCACCGAGGCCCCCAGCGCAGGCATGTGGTGCTGCAGGGGCTGGTGGTCGGCGGGGAGGTGCTGTCCCAGCGGGGCATTGGCGCTGGAGAGGTGGTGGGCGGGCAGGGGAGGGGGAGGGGCCGCGGGCACGCCGTGGCCCGAAGGGTGGGACGGCAGGGGGGCGTGGAACGAGTGCATGACGTAGTCGCCTTGCGGAGGGGGCTGGGGCGGGGGCGGGGGGTTTCCGTGGGAATGTGGACAGGAAGAAGACGGCTGGTGGTGCAGGGAGCGTGCAAGCGGGCCGTCTGTGGACGAGGCAAACGGAAAAGGTCAACGTCACCCTGGAGAACACATTTCCCTTTAACGCCATAGGGTGCTCTCAGAAGCTCTGCCCCACACATTGGAAACACAGTGTGAAGACTATGATATCGCTGTGTGGTGCCGTGCAGTCTGCACCACTTTGGGCCCTATCTCACACCCGGCGCAATGTGGCTCAAAGCAGAAAAGAAAGTGTATTTGCCAGATTCAGACCGACGCAGTTGTCATTTCCCACGTGCGGCCATTTGAGCGCACGTGGGTGTGTTGGTCTAAACATGAGGTGTGGTCTGGCTCATTGCTGGCGCATTGCTATCTTGAGGCAGAGGAAAGTGATTGTGCAATTGACTAGCAAAAACCTGCTCTAGAGTCAAAGCGCGGCACATTTTTCAAGATCCCTGTGCTTGTTACACACACAGGGATGCACAAACACGCATAGGATATACATTTAAAAGAGAAAAATGTGAAATATATTTATTGTAGTATTGTCTACAGCAGCCTATTTTATGGATCTTGGTGGAATCTCGGTCTACTCCAGCGCTTTCACAAACCCTCTGGTATATTAGCAATCTGCTAAGGTCCAAACGTGCCTGGATTTTTAAAAGGAATGGGAGATGACACTTGGATTGGTTTATCGTACGTTACGCCCAAAACACACCCATGAATAATGAAGTGAGTAAAGCCAATACTTTTTTACCTTGCGCCTGGCGCAGACCGTTTATCTGCCGCTAAAATAGCAAACGTGGATTTAGACACGCCCTAAATGCAATATGCACCTTGTGCTTTAGACTGTGCGCTTAGATTGTTAAAATGGGGCCCTTTGTGTTCCTATTTACAGAGTTATTGTTTGTTTTTAACCATGCACACAGAATGATGCTAGCAGACAGTGAGTATTAGTAACAGTTGCATTGATGGGTCTACAAAGCCAAAATATACTACACAATGATAATGTATTTCTCCTTAATGGAAACTGCATATGCCCATGAACGTCCTTATTTCATCTGATTCCTTACTGAGCAGGTCAAGTTGTAACCTCTTCCAAGTAGCAGAGGTAAACATAGAGCAGAGGCAGGCATAATACTTGATGTGTCGTGATGCAGTTGAATCAGGTGTTCCAGCTATGAACCTCCCACCAGGGAGCTTCGCTAAATATCAAGCTATAATGTATTAGGGAGCAATTAACTGCCGTGTCTCTGGTATGGCAGAAATCCCACAGTACCTGACCATCAGGCCTCTCTTAATTACTATCGGCAAGAGGTTTCAGATGTGCAGCTTTCAGCCCAATTCTGCTAGCAAGGATGAACAGTTATGCAATATGTGCGTAAAAAAGGATGTGCCAAGAAAACATGTTGACAATAAAGCTTGCGACTTAAGTTTACTTGAATTACATAGCCGACTACACTCGGGATTCGGGGAATGTTACTTTGTGTGGAGTACTCACAGGAGTGGTGCATGTAATGTCTGCACGAGGAGAGCTGGGGCTGTGCTTGGGGCTGGGTCACCATGGAGGCGCTGAAGGAGTCCACCGTCGTGGGTTGGCTGGGCCCAGGAGTCACCTGCTGGGACACATAAGTAGGAGGCCGAGAGGTGGAGCCCGGGCAACAGGGGTCAAAGGCTGAGTTGCTACCATGGAAACCGCCCCCACTGTTTCCAGCGCCCCGCACGCTGCTGTTGCTTAGATCCACCGGCAGAGTCTGCTGAGGGGAGAGGGCAGAGCGTGGAGACACCGAGGACACAGGGTACCCAGTCATGCAGCAGATCTGCTCAGAGACATTTCAGCACACATATCCCAGTATGACTGCATACACACTCAACCAAAAATATCTTGGCTTCTGCAGCAATCTATTAAATTGCTTTCTTCAAGCAGAGACCAAAGAACTAGGGCAATGCAACGCAGATGATTATTCTTTTCAGCAACCCACTTGCAAATGGCAACAGCTCTTGTTATTCATTACAGAGCCCTGGTTTATTATTTCACATTGATGTGTACACCTCACTGACGTAAAAGGCCACTTTAGCCATATAAAATTCCATCAAGAACAATTAATAAATAATCAACAAAAGTATGGAATAAGGAAAGTCTGGAGTAACTAAAGAAAAAAATGATCTTACAGTAACTCAATCGCCAAAATCTGAGCGCAAAGTCTGAATTTGAGCATCTAAAAGGAAAAAAATGTAAAGCATTTTATAAAGACCCTTCTGGAATATTAGCACAACAATTAAAGTTCTAAGCCACACTGTCTGTAGATGTAGAAGTATTTTAGTATAGGTAAACAAATGCTAACCTATACCAAGTAAACAGAACATTCACCTGTCACACACATTGCAAAGCCCTACTTCCATGTCAGTTATCAACATGTTAATTATTCACAAATATGTTTCTTAAAGGAAAGAACCAAGCACACTGTGTGTGACGTTCTTTCCATTTGCCTGTAATAGATTAGGAGAATGGGCTGGTAGCCTGCACATTAGCATGCCCGACACTACAGAAGCAGAAGATTACAGACTTAATGAGATACAGTATGTGTCCACCATGGTGAGACTATTCTCGATCAAGTATACTTATCTTAGTAAACATTTTTCCTCTTGCGGATGAGTCTCGGTGCCTTGTCGGCCATTAATGTATGCAAAACACATTAGCGATCTTTGTCACTACATGATCAGTGTGCACAAACTGTGCATGCAACTGTTTCCCAGTGCAATTAAGAGATTCACTTGAAAGAAATATTTTTTGCTAGATTTTATGCTAATTTGTGAGCTCAGCAGGACATCCATTGCCATCTGTAGTGAGCTTCAGTCATTCTCTCATGTGCAGTCAGTGCGCATTAGTCCATACAAACACAAAATGTTGCTGCTGCCTAGGCAGTCCATACAGACTGTGCGGACAATGACATTTGCATCATCTGCATAATTTGCATAATATGCACCGTGTGCAGAGGACGTATGCTTGGGCCTTAACAAGCAGCCTATGGGATAACGGCATAGGCTGATTAGATTGGTTCACACTTCTTCCATTGTTAAAATACCAAAAGAAAGAAATGAGCCCAGGTGGGCACCAAGGACATCAGCGGGCCAAATAAACAATCAAGTAATAGTACTATAGTGAAGCACATCCACACACAGCAGTAACAGGCTGCAGACGTGTATTGACTGAGAGTGTAATCTACACGGGGGAGGCAGGAGAGCATCAGCATACCTGGTCGTGGTAGTGGGCTGCGTTGCCACCGCCGCTGGGGCTGCTGACCCCGACGCAGGGCGCAGGCAGGGCAGTGGGCCGCTCCACGGGACAGCCGGGCTCCGGGAAGGCCAGGGGAGCGGCCGGGGGCTGCGGGGCCGGGTGATACAGGTGGCGGAGGAAGTGGTGAGCGGTGCCGTGGCCCTGCTGCTGGGAGGCGGAGGAGGAGGAGGAGGAGGCTGCCTGCAGGCAGCTAGAATGGGGGTGGCTCACGGGGAGGTGGCCGGAGGACGGCCGTCCGCACGGGGAGTGCTGCTGGCAGCAGGAAGGGAGTCGCGGCATGGCCTCTCCTCCGCCTGCGCCGGACAAGCCCCGCCTGCTGTCGTCTGCCAGGAGAGAGGAGGAGGACAAGGCTTTCACCTGGCAGCGGAAGGGAGGGCTGGGCGCGCGGGGAGATCAGGGTCCTGGAAAAACAACACACTGTGCCTGGCCTTACCCTCTGTGGCGGTGCGAGCGGAGGCACTGGTGCCCTGGCTGTGCATGCTGTCAGGGGCGGGGCCTGTGCAGCTAGTGGACGGCCCTGGAGCAGCATTGAGCTCGGAGGTAGAGGCATGGTGGGAAGATGACGCGGAGGACGAGCCGACCGCTTGAGGCTGAGCGCTGCCAGAGGTGGTTGGCACAATGGAAAGATCTGAGCGGAGAGACAAGCGCTCATTTCAGAGGGATCGTCAGATACTTGCTACTTGCATTCTCGCACCATAAACACATCAGAATTTGTCCCCAGTATTCTTGACTATGTTGTTACGCACTACTGGAGATGATGGTGTAAACAATGTCCTGTGCGGGTGGCACAGTGGGCAGAGCAGGGCGACAGGTGATCGAAAAGACTCTCCGTTAACTCCTCACCAAGTGTCAAGGTGTCCCTGAGCAAGACGCCTACCAGTAACCCTAACTGCTGACACCACCATCAGTGTAGGAATGTGTGTGTGAATGGGTGAATGTAATCCTATAAAGCTGTTTTGAGTGGCTGGAAGCTTGAAAAGCGCTATATAAATGCAGTCCATTTACATGTTGTCATTAGACTAGCAGTATGCTTTCAAGGTCTCTAGAGATGCCCACCTTGTTGCCATAGACAATTATTTTGTGTCTGTGTATTCATGAGTAACTTGAAAATAATCAAATGTAAGTATACACACTGGTATGTGCGCTAACAAACTGGTGCAGTGGCTTAGCAGCTAGTGCGACGTGCAGACCTCATTAACATTCCAGGGAATGCACTCCATCTGGTTTTCATATTCACAAATTAATGTATCCTCCTCATCCAAGAAATGTAAATATGCTAATATCTCACACTTCCCTGCTGTCCTGTTTTCAAATCATGGGTCGATAAGCAGAACCACAAAGAATATGTTATTGTGAAAATTAAATCTTAAACAAACAGCATCAAATCATGAAACCACGTAATTTATGTCCAATTAATTGTGCTTTAAAGATATGGTCAGTTATTCTTGCTAACTTCGAGCTCAAATAAAAACAGTATCGCTCTGCGGCCCTCCGCGGGCGGTGCATCACACGTCGAAATGCATTGTCGAGAAAAGCCTAGTGCTATGGCTTTGTTGATACGAGTGGTGTTCGCCACTTTGCTTATGTTCCAGTTTACCGACTGAAGAAGTAAAATTTTTAAACACGCACAGAGAACGGAAAGCTAGAGAAATGCTTATTTGTTGAATTTGACAGAAAGTGTATTACCTTACATAAGCTTGCAATAGCTGACTTTACCTTTAAATGACCACCAGCAGAATAAATACATCTAATTCATTAATGAAAGGATGGTAGAGAGCTTAATGTTAATGCACTGTAACAGAACCACATACAGTGGGGAGAACAAGTATTTGATACACTGCTGATTTTGCAGGTTATCCTACTTACAAAGCATGTCTGTAATTTTCAACTCAGAGACGGAATCTAAAACAAAAATCCAGGAAATCACATTGTATGATTTGTAAATAATTAATTCGCATTTTATTGCATGAAATAAGTATTTGATCACCTACAGTACCAACCAGTAAGAATTCCGGCTCTCACCTGTTAGTTTTTCTTTAAGAAGCCCTCCTGTTCTACACTCATTACCTGTATTAACTGCACCTGTATAAGACACCTGTCCACACACTCAATCAAACTTCAACCTCTCCACAATGACCAAGACCAGAGAGCTGTGTAAGGACATCAGGGATAACATTTTAGACCTGCACAAGGATGGGATGGGCTACAGGACAATAGGCAAGCAGTTTGGTGAGAAGGCAACAACTGTTGGCGCAATTATCAGAAAATGGAAGAGGTTCAAGATGACTGTCAATCTCCCTCGGCCTGGGGCTCCATGCAAGATCTCACCTCGTGGGGCATCAATGATCATGAGGAAGGTGAGGGATCAGCCCAGAACTGCATGGCAGGACCTGGTCAATGACCTGAAGAGAGCTGGGACCACAGTCTCAAAGAAAACCATTAGTAACACACTACGCCGTCATGGATTAAAATCCTGCAGCGCACGCAAGGTCCCCCTGCTCAAGCTAGCACCTGTCCAGGCCCGGCTTAAGTTTGCCAATGACCATCTGGATGATCCAGAGGAGGTATGGGAGACGGTCATGCGGTCTGATGAGACCAAAATAGAGCTTTTTGGTCCAAACTCCACTTGCCATGTTTGGAGGAAGAAGAAGGATGAATACAACCCCCAGAACACCATCCCAACCGTGAAGCATGGAGGTGGAAACACTATTCTTTGGGGATTCTTTTCTGCAAAGGGGACAGGACGACTGCACCGTATTGAGGGGAGGATGGATGGAGCCATGTATCGTGAGATCTTGGCCAACAACCTCCTTCCCTCAGTAAGAGCATTGAAGATGGGTCGTGGCTGGGTCTTCCAGCATGACAACGATCCGAAACACACAGCCAGTGCAACTAAGGAGTGGCTCCGTAAGAAGCATCTCAAGGTCCTGGAGTGGCCTAGCCAGTCTCCAGACCTGAACCCAATAGAAAATCTTTGGAGGGAGCTGAAAGTCCGCATTGCCCAGCGACAGCCCCGAAACCTGAAGGATCTGGAGATGGTCTGTATGGAGGAGTGGGCCAAAAACCCCGCTGCAGTGTGTGCAAACCTGGTCAAGAACTACAGGAAACATATGATCTCTGTAACTGCAAACAAAGGTTTCTGTACCAAATATTAGGTTCTGCTTTTCCGATGTATCAAATACTTATGTCATGCAATAAAATGCAAATCATACGTTATTTTCTGCATTTTTGTTTGAGATTCCATCTCTCACAGTTGAATGTACCTATGATTAAAAATAACAGACCTCTACATGCTTTTTAAGTAGGGAAACCTGCAAAATAAGCAGTGTATCAAATACTTGTTCTCCCCACTGTACATATAAGCAACATGCATAATGACTAACGTGCTATTAATATCCTACATTTTATTTTAATACATTAATGCATGTGCTGATTAGACTTTCACACATTTTCTTGTGATCTCTATATTAGTGATAATTTCAAATTGGGTGTGCAGAGAAAGACACACAATAAACAGTACACCCAGAGGGGAATATAGAAAAATCTTTAATAAAATAAATTGTATTTATTTAGAATCAGATTGGGCTAGAAGGATTGGCATGTAATGTTAGTCAGGTGCACAATTAGAGCCCACAGGTAAGCTGAAAGATGCCGGTCTCCCAGAGTAAATGAGCCTTACCATCCTCATCCACAGTGAGGTCCACCACCTCCCCGGCACTCTGGCGGAGGGGCTGGATGACAGTGGAGAGGCGGTGCCGACCGCGTGGCTCCTGGGGCCGGTTCTGGGAGCAACTCGACGCCCAAATCCTGCCCAGGCCCCCAGCTGAACGAGACCTGTGAATACACACATGCAAACCATTATTAGGCCTACAGTTATTGGTGATGGTGATGAGGTAGTACTACCAATTGGTTTTGGAAATGTTTAGAGAAATAATGTGGTTCATTAGGATCACGTCAACACTATACAATATACCGCTGGCTGGATGGGGTAATTTGACCCTTAGTTCTGAGTGCTTAGTTCTAACCATCCACTGGTGAACCAAACACTGCTGTGTATTTCACCTCCTTTGTTTGTGAATAGTCAGTAGACAGATTACAAATGTTCAACACCTGTGAATAGAATGGCTTGAATCAGCTGTCAATAGCAGGAAAACTATTATATTTTACATGGAAAAGGTTCCAGATTATCAATTGATAGCGGATAAAACGTATGTTCACAGGAATGTTTGGCTCTAAATGCTTGCCCGATCAGCCCTTCTAGGCTTTACTTCCATACATGCAGTATCAGCATATACCCAGCATACACCATTACACCAGAATGACTGAAATAAGATGAGCATTCCCCGCTAGTGACAAAACCAAAGAATTGCTTTTGGGATGATTAAAAAGTGATATGATGGTATTAGGATTACAATTTGAGATTTCTGCCTGAGACTAGCCTAAACAATCATGTGTTTGTGAAGTTAACTCCTAGCTAATCGTGTCCTCATTTACTTTATTATCCCTGTTAAGCTGCATGTTATGAGTGCTGGACTGTAAATTAGATTATGATCTTCGGGGCGACATATCAAGCTGGTTGATATGATCAGTATTTTAACATTTGTTGGCTATATTAAGTCTGAAAGTTGCCAACTCTCCACCATCTATCTGAATGCTCTCGCTTTGTTATTTGTAGACAAGTGGCCTGCTATTATCAAAGATGAGACACCATTTGAACAGTTACGCATCCATAATTGCGCCACCAAAATGCATATCTGCACAAATGTAGCTCTTGATGATAGTAGAAAATATTGAAAAAATTACTTTGGCTTTGTTATTAACTTGAAACAAGAGTTAGTATGAAAGTGCTTTATAAATTATAACTGTTGGAAGGCTTTGAACTACAGTATCAACAATGCAATGAGGCTGAGGCGCACCACTGTAGTTTTCAACCCCGTCATATTCAGTAGCATTCAGCTAACTAAAAGCCATCTACATTTTAAAAGATAGTATAATCCAACGCCTAAAGCAAAATGTAATATTAGTGACTGACATGATTTCCTATGGCAAATATGATATTCTGATATGTTATTTTACAATAAGCACCACCAGGTTAAAATGCTTGGGTTGCAATAGGCATGTCCTAAATGCCAACAACAATTAATAATCACCCCACCCCCTTTAATTCATCTGAACATCCTTTCTACGCCGTTCTTCATTCCTAATGCTCCACCATTCTTCACCCTCACTTAAACCCCCCCTTCTTTCACCATATTAATTTTCTGTCTCTCTCAGAGGCTCTCCATTCTAGCTCTCTGAGACTAGAGTGGGAGCCTGGGGAATAGTTCCCTCCCACCATGCCGTAAAGCAGGGTGAACAGAGGGAGGGGGGCGTGGGCGAAACACAGACAAGAGACTGTCTGAGAGAGTGCCGTAAAGCAGGCTGCCATGGAGCTGTGAGGCTAGGGGATAGCACTGTTATTCCCAGAGAGCTCATAACAACACAGAGGCAAGAGAGCAGGGAAAGGCCTGTGGATTTGTTTGTGCTCCATTGTTGCGTTGTGCCGTCCCAACAACACAGCTTTATCATAACAACCTCCACAGAGCGGAGACCGGGGACCTGCCTTCTAGATAGTCACATTGTTAAGGACACTACAGTTGCCAGGTGCAAGAATATAAGTATGCCCTAAAACGGTGAGACATTTAAACTGTATGATAGTTGCATTGATCAGTTTGCTTAATTAGCCATGCAAAAGTGAGGATTACAATATCATAATCCTTGCATGCACTATGAGGAAAGGCTTCTTTCTCTTTGCGTATCATGAGGGGGGTTTCCATTTGCCCATACTGCAGCTCCAGTTAGTTCATTTCTGGCACAGTGTAACACAAGGCAAATGGAATAGAGCAGGGAAGAAAAGATAATCATTTTCCTTCTTCCTGTGACTGACTGACACACACACACACACACACACACACACACACACACACACACACACTATGAGGGTGGCATGTAGAGGGGGAACATGGGGGGCTTTGCTAGGGTCTAATTGGCCTCTGGGCTAAACCCAAGGAGCAGAGCTGCCCACAAGGGAGAAACTCCTAATTACCCTCAAGTAGACCTGGGATTATTTTGTAAATATCTGTTTACCACCATGCCCCCTAAGGAGATTAGCCAGGAGGAAAACAGTGCATGGTAAACATGAACACTATGGGAATGGGGGGCTTGGCAATAGTGAGGTGTGCCACCCCCATGTGAGGCCAGCAAATACCTCAGAGCACAAGGGAGGGCTATGAACTGCTGTAATGGGGGTAGGATAGCTGCCACTGGTGCTACAATTGGCTGTAAGCACGAGCTAGAGCTAATACAATGCAATAATGCTTTTGTAAGAGTTAAACACAATACATTTACCAATTAACTAAATCAGTGAAGAGGTATGCATTTTTCATACTGTGTTTGTACACATGACGGCCGATTGGGTATAATAAAAATTGTGGCAATTATTAGATTTGACATGACTTGTATGAATGAATTTTGCGTTTACTAGTCAAATGTGAAAGGTCACACACCTCGCCAATTTTTTAATATTTCCCTCCATCTATAGCCTATAATATGTAAATGTATTTATATCTTATATTAAATTATCCTCCCTATACAAACTCCACCAAAATGCCAGCAACTGCATTTATAACCAATTATTTAATACAAATATAATTTTTTGAATACAGGTGCATCTCAATAAATTAGAATATTGTGGAAAAGTTAAGTAATTGTAATAATTCAATTGACAAAGTGAAACTGATATATATTGTGTATTAAGCGTGGCATGGAGTCAATCTGCCTGTGAAGCCCAGGTTTTTTCGATAGCAGCCTTCAACTCATCTCCATTGTTCAGTCTCTCATATTCTTCTTGACAATACCCCATAAAGTTTCTATGGGATTTAGGTCAGGTGAGTTTTCTGGACAATCAAGCACAGTAATCTCATTGACATTGAACCAGGTATTGGTACCTTGGACAGTGTGGAAAAATGCCAAATTCTGCTGGAAAATCAAATAAGCATCTCCATAAACCTTGTCAGGGGAGGGAAATGTGAAGTGCTCTCAAATTTCCTGGTAGACAGCTGAGTTGACTCTGGACTTGGATGAAACACAGTGGACCAAAACCAGAAGATAACATGGATGATTCATCACTGACTGGAAACTTCATAATGGACTTCAAGCAACTTGGATTCCGTGCCTCTCCACTCTTTGTCCAGACTCTGGGACCTTGACTACCAAATTAAATGCTAAATTTACTTTCATCTGAAAAGAGGACTTTAGACCACCACAGTTATTTTTCTCCTTAGCTCAGGTAGGACGCAACTGACATTGCCTCTGGTTCAGGAGTGGCTTGACTCAAGGAATGCAACAGTTGAAGCCCATTCCCTTGATACTTCCGGTTATCCCTGTTGCTTGAGCACTTTTTCCTTACAGTCGACTTTCTATGAATATTCTTGCTACACCAAGGCGTGGATTAGCGACTGGGCGTTTTCTATCGGCATCCTAATTACCATTTCTGTCGTTGCGATTGTGCATGATCCATGCACGAGCACATGCTTGTGCGAGAGTGCTCTTTCAGCTACCATCTGAGTCTGCGCGGACAACCCAGAAAAAAGCAACAAGGAAGTTGCGGGACTATTACTGACAGCTAGTAAAGAGCAAACCACAACACTGACTCCAAAAACTAGTAGCCTTGTGCTTACGTTATCAAATGTAGGTCTTTTAATGCCTTTTGTTAATTCAAAATTAAATTAAGAAAAGATGGAGTCATAGGAAACAATAACAGGCGAGCAACACGGCGCCTATCCATTCATTTGCCGTGATTTGGAGGTATCATGTTGAAATGCAAACAGTTAACAGTTTACTTGTTTTGGGGCTGCTGAAAAATATAAGTATTCTCACTGTCATTAGGTTTTTATAATGATATTACTCTGCAAGCAAGCCTGGAAAGCTTCTACCTAGATTATGATTGGTGGAAACGCTAGCGATTTCCTTCACCTCTCGCTGCGATTCAAAATTTTAATCTCTAGAAAAAGTTAATAGACCGTCAGGTTTTGGTTGATAGGAGCGGTTGGTCCAGCGGCTTCACCAAAGAGTCAACCAGCGACCTGGCGATTTCTGTTGATAAGCAGTCGCTCCCACATGCACGAGCAAAAATCGCTGCGGTGTAGTTCTAGCTTTATAGCACTCTGAACAGCCAGCTTCTTTAACAATACTATTTTGAGGCTTTTCCTCCTTGTGGTGTGTTGATGACTTTATTCTGCACAACTGTCATGTCAGCAGTCTTCCCCATAAATGTGAAGCCTACTGAACTGGACTGAGAGACCATTTAACGGCTCAGGAAACCTTTGCAGGTATCTTGAGTTAATTAGCTGATTAGAGTGTGGCACCTTGAGTCTACAATATTGCACTATTTCACAATATTTTCTGATATACTGAAGCTGTGGTTTTCATAATCAATGAAAACCACAATCAAGATTAAAACATATACAGGCTTGAACTACTCCACTTTGTGTGTAATTGATCCACGTTATCAGTTTCACTTTGTGAATTGAATTATTTAAGTTACTTTCCCACAATATTTTATTTTATTGAGATGCACCTGTATATTAATTAAACACACACACTCTTAACCCAATTTGACTTCTAAAATCGCATTATTTTGTTTATATAGTGTTTTGTATAAAAGTATTGCCTTCAAGTGAATTCATGCAGACACACTACACGTGCAGTATGCACATGGACTTGCCCACACAAACAAATTGGCCTCTGCACTGTAAACAAGGATTGCTTTGCTCTGTCTTCTGTTCTGACCTATGACATCCACACCCTACAATTTCTAGTGGCCCATCCCCCCTTTGAAAGGCCCATCTCTGCATTCTCCAGCAAGCCAGGACATCTCTTGCACTGAAGATAAGAACAAACTATTCTAAGATCCACGCCTTCCTTAAAATGCATTTAAAGATATTTTGTCTGAAGATGGAAAGAGATTGAAGGGATACATAAAAAGCAGAGATGAGAAACAGAATGAAAGCTAAGGAGTTGCATAACTAGGCCTACATAGGCAGAGGGATAATGAGTTGGTTATTATGTAAAAGGAAATTATCCTAAATGAGGAACATTGATGAGAGCAATTCTTATGTAAACCTAATGTATCATACATAGAGATGTAACAGTTTTCCAAATCCATTTTTTTGCAGGGGTTTGTCTGTTTTTGGGAGTGGGGTAAAAAGTAGGGATAACACTAAACATGTTTAACACACTGAATCTGTGGTTTTCAACTGTTTCAAATTGAAAATGAGCGCATATCTAGTGTCATGAAAACTAGTTACTGTGTATTCCTATTGTCATTTTGAAGATATTGTGAAGTTAAACAATGCAAGCAGATGAAGCACATAAATGCCCAGACCTTGAAACTGCTACAGAATTTGGAAAGGAATGAGTCTGGTATGGGTCAATACGCTGAGAGTGACGGTAACTGAACAACAGACCGAGCTCTGCATGCTCAGAGAGGCTGCAGAAGAAAACTGTTGGTTTGGACACTTTGCATATGTTGGTGTACATGGAAAAGTTGACACACTTCTCAGAAACTATACTGTTGGTGAGAACCACACGAAGGCCAAGGTAACCCAGACAGCAGAACATGTCGCAGCCTTCCTTTCCATTGATATTTATTGACTATCGATGGCGATATGGACCTGTTGCGACAAAATTTTTAGGTTCGGTTTATTCTTTCAGTACAGACCTCTTTCTCTTAGTAAACACAATGACATTTACGTGGGCGGGGCACCAGCTGGAGGCAGCAAATAATTCAAAAGCATTTTTCCAATCCTTTCGTTTTGTAGCATTTAACCACAGTTGTCTCTAGGATATTTTGACGGGCAGTCGGTATACGACAAAATGTCAAGTTAGTGCCAAGCTGGGCTATTTTTACGTGCCAAACTATTTTATCAACAATCTCACCTAACAGCAAATGTAACAGAAAGGATTACAATTATATATTTTGTCAGCTTACTTCGCCATATCGTCCAGCCCTTCATAGAACAGCACTTCTTATTTACTCACCACCATCCATCCATCCATGTGTGATGTGAGAGGATGTGAAGGACAGAGCTTTAACTGACCAGAGGCTTACACAAGTGCTACACAGGAAGTCCATTTACTAACATGTGTTTACACTTGATGAGGGTATGCCAATATGTCGCAAATATACTGTATGTTTTACAAAGATTTCGGTTGTGGATGTTAATAATAATTGATGCAATATTCAGCAGTTGTTGGGGTTTCACAACTGCAGTGTAGTACTTACATACTTCATTTAAAATATTATTATAGATATCCAACTTCCAAACAAATATCATGTCCCATGATAGTGCTTTGAATGTGAATTCAAGGCACATGATATGACACAATCACACCCACCCACACATGTACACTCTTTAACTTATGGGGGCATGTCTTAACTTAACATTACGCTGTGATTATTATGTTATTTGATCAATTAAGATACATTGAAGTACAGAAAAGAGTGGACTTTGTGTTGGATGTTTCTAGGCTGAACTCAATGACGGGCACTAAAAGGGTTAAGCTCAATGAGCTGGGCCTTTTGCAGAGAAACGGGGCGGGGTGTGGTTTAACTGCTATAAACAACTAGGCATGTAGTTCTATCATGACAGCTTTCTCTGGGCAATGTAAGCAGAGCTACAGGACCCATGAGAAAACCAAGTACACTGAAGCAGTACACTTTTATCCTCTAAGGCCAGTTCACCATCTTCACCAGTCAGTATGAGTAACCCATATTTACTACTTACATAATCTACTATAGATTCATGTGATAGAACTACCTCTCATTTGCAATCAGTTTTAGGTGATAACCATGTGCTAGCAATGACTTCTGTCCAAGAAAAATGCATTTCCTGTTGCACAGTTTTTCCACTATGACTCCCACCAAAAGACACAGGGAGTTAGCCAGGGCAAATAGCTAAAAAAGCAGACCCCTCCCAGTGAAACTCAACCATAGTAGCATATGTTGTCTCATCTGAACTTTTAGAAAATCACGTGTCAATAATAACCAATCAGATTACCTGATTATACTCAGAAACGCCTGATGTCCCACAAACAAAGCTATTCGTTAACAGTTAGTACTGTACTTGTACTAACAAATGAATCCAAATCCTGTATTGGGCAAAACCAAAACAGGATAGATAACCCTTTTTTCGTTTAGTCTTGCATAACGATACAGCAACGTGTATAGTGCATTCCTAATTAACACCTAACTGCATGTAGTGTTGGATAAGAAAAGTACGGTGTGTCGGCGTTGTTCTACATCAAAGACCACACTGCGCAATGTACGCGGAACTAAAGTTGAAGAGTTTTTTCTCTGCATTTGGACTGTCATGCATGCAAACTTGTGCACAGATTACAGACGGGTTTTACCTGTCCTGCACTAGTTAGTGTAAGTAACTAGCTCATAATAACTGTTGCATTGCTGTAACGTGTGGGGGTGAGTGCATATACCCTCCTCCACACAGGTGCACAGTAACATAGTGTATGGTTAGGTTTGTGTGTGTGTGTGTGTGTGTGTGTGTGTGTACACGGCAAGACTCCACATTTTACTACCGCATCGTGCCATATAAACATAATACTAGGCATGATTTAGGACAGTTATGTAGAACCATGAATGTATTAATATATGACAAGAACTCACGTGAGCAACAAAGTTATGAATACAACATAACAGTTGAATCAATGTAATGATTGTGAAAGGGAGCGTGGCTGGTCTAATACAACTTATTTATAGAATATTTCTGCTCCTACAATATACTGTTTTTTTTCATAGTATATTCTGTTAAAAACTAATTAAAAAATTAAAATAAATAAATAAAAATCTCACTCGTGGGGTTATATAGGCTATAAACTTATAGGGTATTTGTGTAAAACCACAAAAGTACCGAAAATGTACTGAACCGAATGACATCTGAACCGCGGTGTGAACTTCACAGCGATTTTCCAGCAGCGAATAGAGCTGCCATTTCATATAGGGGAAACACTACAGCAGAAGGAAGATCAACAAGCAAAGTTGGCAGGCTAGGCTATAATCGATTATGGTCTGTCACTGCAATGATGCAGAATAGTTTACTTCCGCATCGCGATGCATCGCTGAAACGATTCATTTCAACACTCCTAGAGTGTGCTCAATTGCTACAGAGCTGCATCCAAACAAGGTGCCTACCTGAAGCCATCTCCTACAGTGACGATCTCCACCTCACTATCTGTGGAGGTGACATTGATCTCCTCGCTGGCTGGGATAGGAGGAGCAGGAGCTGGGCTTGCCTCAATCACCACCACGTCCTCATCCAGAGCACCTGCATAATCCAAAGAATTCAGCATGTTGTCACACACACACACACACACACACACACACACACACAAGCACCAACAACTAAATAATTATATATACACACTAGGGCTGGGCGATATACCAGTATATACACATTTTTTCAAAAGAGACATAAGATATTACAGACAATATTGTTTATATCGATATAGTTATATTATGCATTTATTCATTACTTTTTCAATTTGTTTGTCTCTCCCTCTATGCCTGCACTTGGCCTGAGGAGTGGAGTCAGGAGCGAGTGACCAGCAGAGAAAGTTCACGTCAATTAATGTCGCAAAAAATTTAAAATGTCACATTTCCGTCGGGTTTCCTGTTTTTTCTCTATGCCTGAAGGATTTAGCCCACTTTATAGAAAATATTGATATATATAGTGTATCGGTATTCAACCTAAATATATCGGGATATTATTTTTGGTCCATATCGCCCAGCACTAATATATACACAAGTCTCCCCTTGACCCGTTTCCACTTGTATTGGGACTTGGGGTGGGACATAGCCATTGTGTGCTTGTGGTCAATGGCTGGGAGCACAAGCTACTGTAGCATGTTTTTGGAAGTGAGACTGATAGTGTTCCTCTAATACCAGCAGACAGGCTGCCAGAGAGCACGAGGCCTCGGAGAAATGTAGGTCAGCAGCATACACTGCTCTGTGCTGTTAGCAGTGGGACTGGCTTATAAGAAGAACCATTCCCAAATCTGTACTATGATTGGTCCTCTATGGTACTACTCTCATTCCAGCGCAGCCTGGTCTTGCCACCAAGACAGGGCCATATGGGTGAGTTCAATAATCCTGAACAACCAACACTTTGCCAACACTGCGGAGAGGAGAAGTTATTTGATCACAACCACAAAAACAGTCTGAACTGTGGTTCTTCTTGCTCACTGTAAGTGACACATGTGACTGAAATTACAGTATTTGCCTAGGCTCCTCTGTATTTTAGGCCACAATACATTGTTAAGTCTTAAGAGAAAATCCCACAATTTGTTTTTATGAAAGATATCAGTTGAAATGTGCCACCAGCTTGAGCAAGATGTACACATTTCAGACATATCAATGCAGACTTGGTGAAGTGATTGTAACAGCTAATACACTTTTTGTCCAATTCAACAAATATCTCCACAAAGCTGGTCCGTTTTGTGTAGAAAGTATACGGTGTTCCTGGCTGTGTAAATGGGAACACAGAGTGGTGCAGACCACACAACACTATCCCAGTCTTGGCAATGCATGTGCAATTTGGATGGCAGAGTTTTTAAGGGGGCACCCTGTGGCATTATAGAGAGCTGTTTGTTGTGACTGATTTAAAATATTCAACAACCTTTCTACAGCATCGCTGGTCCATCTTTAATAATGGACACACTGTGGTTCACATCTAGTAAATCATCAAATGAATCAGGTGCACAGTCTGCATCACATCTGAAATCAACAAAGAAATGTTCAACTTTATGATGAAACTTGAAACTCTAACCAGGGGCGGAGCCAATGGGGGGGCATGGAGTGGCATGTGTCCCCCCAGAAATCGCATGTGCCCCCCCCCTATTTTAA
>JAODLL010000012.1:851145-863759 GCA_026546735.1 Forbesichthys agassizii
TTTCTTATGATTATTATGATTATGATAATAAGTGCTGTTATTCCCATCCCCACCGCCCCCCCCCTCACCCCCCCTTTGTAACTTGGAAAATAGCAGATTAGTACCTTAATAGCCATCACACACACACACACACACACACAATTATGGTCTGTTGTGTCTCTTACATCGACATCTTCCTGGGTAAAGTTCTCCGGGTCTTCCCCCATCATATTGGCCAGGTGTCGTTTCCCTATGTTGAATTCCTCCACCTGCTTTTGGACGAACTCGATTGTGAATTTCTCCGGTCCAGCTGCTGCGAGGTTCTTCCTGCAGAGCGCAGAACTGACGCATATCTGCCTGTTGATTACCTGGGAAGAGCGTTTTTACCCATAATAAATACATATACTAATTACCCTTTTTCCATCATCCCCAAAGGTAATTGCAGCAGAAATATCATATTTACTATGTAACCCAGAACGGACACTTTTTTCAGGTTCAGTGATTTTTTCACAGACGTTCTTAGCAGGTGTAGTTTCAGACGCTAATTAGTATGGGTCCGTTGCATTGTTATGCCAGTGAGCGCACCGGTAAAGACTAAAGTAAGCGACGCTGGTGTACTAGGCTACTAAATTAAGTAGATCTCACACTAATGCTAGAAGCTACGTCTCCTGTTATCTCTACCCTGAGACCTCTGTAGAAAGAGTCCTGGGGAACCAGAGCAAGTTATAAATATGCAATATTTTGACACTTGACAAACGCAAGCAACCAGCCAGCGGTGCATGAAAACAAGCGCTACGGTACCTAAACCATCATCACACACACACACATGTCAAGGACGTTAACACACGTCGTGTTGTTTCCATTCCCTAGTTCATTTTCAGATGTGTTCGTGCTTTTGAATGCTATGAGAGAAAACCTCACTACCTGTCGAATCCACTGCGAGGTGATTTGTTTGCAGCAGATATTCCCACATTTTCCGAGAAGGGAGCTGACAGAACGCACACAGGAGGCCGCCATCTTTGCTGAACCTCCGTGACGTCACAACCGGAAGCTACTACTACATAATCAAAATACAAAATACAAATGTATCATTTAGAAATGTTTTGCAAGCGTAAGCTATATCACATTTAACTACAGTATACACAACATGACAGAAATTAATAACTATTAACGACAGATAATGGTGTAATAATAATATTGAGTAGCCTACATTACCCAGTTATTATATATGATCAAAACAGAATAGTGCATTTACAGCAATACTGATCATAGCATACATCATAATGGATGAGCATTAACATTAAACCATAAATTAAAGCATAAAAATAATTGTAATTAAATTAAATTCCTAAATTGACGGTCAAATAGAATTATAAGAACGCATTCTTATACGTCTACATATACAAATCAAAAACTGACTAAATGGCTTACTATTTTACAGGTTATATTATGGTTGATGTCAAATACTAGCCTAGTTGTGTGGTTTTGATATTGGTATTTTGTTGGCCCACGCCCGATGAATATTCTTGTACGTCTCTTTATTTTGTTGTGTGACAGTCCATTGTGGAGCACCACTCTAGTCTTAAAATCCTCTCATTAAATAAATGACACTTGTGCAAGCGGTCACAGGCAGTCAGTTATACGCTACCGGAGGTGTCATTTTGCAGAGCGACAGCATGTGGAAACATCATGTGCTACAAAATAGCATTAGTAGTAAATTACAGTTTAATGGTTTCATCGCCACGCAGCTTATATTTTATATATTTGAATGTCTAGTTCTAGTACATTTTCCAAAGTCATGAAGTAAGTAAGTTGTTCGTACGCAGTAGTCTACGCACGGCGCGTTTGTGGTAGGCCTATAACGTCCCATGCGTGTTTACAGTTCGACGCTGTAGCCTACGTGTCTTCACTTAGATTACTTTGATGGAGTTGGAACAGAAACACTGGGAGATTAATCAAACTGAAGGGGCACTGAATCCCGAGCAGTGCCAGTCGATACGGCATGCGTGGTTAATTTGCCCCTAGGAAGGCTGTCGTCGGGCAGATGATAAACAGTGTTTGCCCCAGTTTTTAGCCACAAGCGCGCTCCCGCTCACCAAGGAAAATAGTTTCGACCCGTGCTCTCTAATTCACAGAGTGGGGTGAGACACGCGGGATTAATCATTCTTCTGCCGTGCTTCGTCTCTGACAGCGTAGCCACTGTAGGTGAAATGGGTGGTGGCATTTATTTGGTGAACGTAACGTAGCGACTGTGGATCAATGTTGGAGTGAGTTGACTGAACTTGGACGCCTGTATCGCACCTCCATTTCTTCCACCACTGCCGTAATATGCTCGTGTTAGGGAGTTACGCAAAATTGGGCATTCGGTTTTACATTTTTATTTGGTTAGGTCCAAATTATAGGATAGGTAATTGTTAAAGAACTGTCCCAGTTCACTTACACATTACATATGAAAGGGCACCTGCTGTTGCTTGGTGGAAGGTATATAATGGGATGACAAAAGCTATTAGGGAGAGTAGAGAAATGTGTGGGTGTGCGCATGTGTGTGTGTGGGGGGGTACATTTACAACATTGTCACATTGCCATGTGACATGAATGAATGCTGCATGTAAGCCTACCTTGATTTGCAGCACCTTGAAGTGATTTGCAGCAGCCTTGCTGCTGAGGAAACGCAAGAGGCACAAACACCTTGACCTCAAATCATATTCCCCACCTTGCAGAGTGATTGACGTCCTTGTTATTGAGCGGCTATAATGCGGCACTGGAGCAACAAAATAAGGCTATGATTCTGCCGTGGAGCTGAGCCAAGTCCTCTTCTAGTCCTCCATTGGAAGGAGCGGCGATAGATTATAATGCCAGTGGAGCTCCGGCTTTGCTGCAGTCGTGTTTTTCCACGCCGCTTTATACCAAATTCCCTAATATCTTCAGCGGCAGCGCGCGGGGGGATAAGCCCATCGTGCTGAAACATGGCTGCCGTGCCTCTAAACCGTTCACAGCTCTCAAGATTCCATTATTGTCGCTCTACAGACGCCAGGCCTCAAAGGGCCACTTCTCTCAAGCTCATTAACTCCCTCTGAGCTTATTTACCCTTAGTGATATGTTGGAAGGGGATCTCCAGCCATGGCCTTTTAATATGTATGAACAATCATTTATCCCTCTGTATACAATACTCCGGGGGAATGTTTTCAATATACAAAGTCAGCAGGTCATATCATTAGATTTGCATTATGTGCAGTGTTGACTACAACAGGTAGGCTATAGAGATGTGGGTTTAATATGTGGCTGCAAAAATGTTTAAACGTGTATTCATGTATAGGCTGCAGTATGCACTCATGAGGTGCAACGGTGTTGTAGTGTTCAAGGAATTATTCCTTTGAATTTAAAGGTTAAGTAAGTGATGCTGGAGAAGACTGCTCACATTTGACCTCAACATCTAAACAAATACAGCCATTCCTTTAGCACTTCCTCAGAACCTTTGACCCCAAATGTGACATGCATTGCCAATGCTCGGATAGTGTTCGTGATAATGTGTCTGCTAGACAGGCTCCGCCCAACTACTAGTCTACGTACAGACTGCAATCCTTCGTGCACAATTCAGATATAGTGCTCAAATCTGCTGTTTACATTACCTGTTAAATGTGTCCTGTATCAGATCCTAGTGTGAACTGATCACGGTTATGAAGTGACCCACATGCACAAGCGAACCAGACATTCACATGCGGCGCACTGTGTCGAATTAAAGTAAACATTGACCGAGAGCAACAAAGTCAGGCGTATACGGTCATTTTATGAGTTGACATGAGGTGGAAGCCAGCAAATTTGTACAGAAGAAAGCACAATAGCCGACTGTTGTGGGCTACTAAAGCCTGACACTCACATGGAATATTTTCTCCGCCAGGCATGATGTCCTTTTCTTTCTACGTTGATCGTGTGCATTGATATGTTCGGCCACAGTTAGACAGAGGACTGTTGCTCTAATTGTGGGGCAAGAAGACGGGGTTAAAAAACATGCAAAAGGTTTTCTTCTCATTTATTTGTCTATTTCTGCTTCTACAATTTAGGCTACTGTAGTCTTTCTCCTCAAGGGGGCATGTAGCCTGTTCAGTTAAAACATTATTTAACATGGGGGAGGACGATGATCCGCTCTGCGTATTGTGTGCAATGGTTTTTTAACATCTTGTTCTGACCATTTAGTGACTACTTCCTTATTTAGCCTACTGTATGTTCACTTGTGAGTAGGACTACAACTTCTTCCACTCGGAGGTAACAAATGTCGACCAACAATGGCCTTGAGTGACCATTACGCTAGAGAGGGTGAGTCACAGTGAATGTCTATCTAAGTGACGTCAAAGTCGCATCAATTCTGATTTGACTGTTCAGACTGAGATCTAAATTAATAGAATCAGATATGTATCCGATTTAGTACCACATATGAAAGTGGCCCAGATCTGATGAGAAAATATCAGATTCCGTGTGATTTGTGCTGCTCTGAAAAGATCAGACCTGAGTCACTTAGGTGCGAAACAGTTAGGATGCTTACAGGTAGGTGAGCACTGGGGTTCAAATCACGACCTTCCGGCTGGGAGCCCAACTCTCAGACCACTCGACCATCCTGCCCTACATCTGTTGTGTTTACCTCGCAAGGCAGTCGATCACGATCAGGAAAGACTCCAAATGGCCAGGCTTCACATGCTGTGCTCGTTGCCGAACAGCCAGTGGTTCGAAACCAATAAGCATCCTACAGGAGACAGTATACGAGGAGTTACTGGCAGCTCTAGGCGTGACATTAGCTCGTGATAGACAGATGGTTCATCCATTCACCTGCCAGGTATATTGGGAAGGCGTGCATCAAAAGTGTTTGGAAAGTGCCTGCAGATGGTTTTCTGTGCGACAAACCCTCTGGTGCTTTAGAACAATCCCGCAGCCATGATGCAGATTCACCTCAGTGGGTGCTACAGACCACCGGCGCTGTAGCGGCAGACGAACACTATCTCTAAACATGCTGTCCGTGTATTGCACATGCACATGCTAACAATACTGGAAGGCACTTTGGCTAACATTTAACAGTGCTGTAAAAATAGGCGAGATGCTATGTTGACCCATATCTCCTTGGTACTTTTCGGGGGGGGGGGGACCTTTCCATCCCGCTTGTAGCAACATCTCCTGTGCCACATATCACGGCTGTTTGCCTGAATAATAAGAACCTCCAGAGCATAAAGTAACAAGAGAGAAGAGAGACACCTGTGCTCTTGTGTCCTATCATACACACACACACAACACACACGCACACACACACACACACACACGCACACACACACACACGCACACACACACACAATCTGCACTGGTCCACAGCCTTGTTTTTATTCAGGCGATGGTCATACAGTATGTAGTGCACGGCAACGCCGCTAATTGGCTTCTTATCTTCGGGGAATGCAGTGTGTGATTGGATAAGTTAGCCGGGGGCCACCCAGTCAAGCCGAGTGGCGCCTCGGCATCGTCGCGGCAACCAGAAGCCGAGGGTACTCTTCACCTGGATGCGAAGACACCCTTCCAGACAAACGGACAGACGTTGGCAGCAGTCACCCGCCATCAGCCATACCGGTACAATTGTGGGGAAGCTTGTAGGCTTGCTATACATATTAGATTCAATTGAAGAGTTCACATGCAAAAACCTCTCAAGTCCATTTTAGTATATTTTGTTTTCAAATTGGCAATATTTAAATAATTTGTTACATTTTTTAAAGAATATTTATATTTTATATTTATTCAGTGACAAACAACATTTTAATTGTAATAAAGGTGAAAAATTGTGAACACAAATATAGAAATCTAATAAATAATGCTGTTTTAAATTTATAATTTCTACTTATCTTCAGATGGACTTTTCTGCAAACTCTTCATTTACAGATAAAAAATAATAGAAATTACATTATAAAAACTATACAATTGCCTGGCTCGTATTATTTGCTATCCAGCAGCCACTTGACAAACTAATTTGCATGCATTTATTACACAGCCTACTCTCCTGCTCTTGAATGCACACAGAACACATGTAGTCTACTTACATAAATACTAGTCATATACTTGATGTAACCCCTTTTAACAGTTTATTTAAATGTTTTAATAGAACTGTGGTCAGATGGTTATATGTTCCGTCCATCATCCAACCATTCATTATCTAACAGCTCAAGGTCATATTCTACAATGTTTATTAGGCTACACGATACACACTGAGTGTTTTAGAAGAGCTTTGCTGGCTTCCATTGTTCCATTTTAAAGATTTACTGAGGTCAGCGATTGTAAACTAATACATGGTCCGCTAGCTGCTTGTTTTCTGTGCGTGCTGAACAAATAATCTGGTGTTGCTACACAGCCCTGGCTCTGTAAATAAGAACACAAAGTGGTGCAGACCGCACCAAACAAACCCTACCCCTTCTGAGGGAGCACTCTATTCTGTTGGAGGTAAGCTGCCTAAATAACTGCCTGGGGCATTTCAAAGATGGCTGCGAGTGGCGAGACTTGCCAAGAAGGGCTTTGCTATACCGTTGGCTTCTCTGGGACATAATTTATGGGACAACTATAGACTCACCCGTGTATATAATGGGCAGAGAAGCTTATAGTTTTATTAACATATCTCCTCATCATATACTATTGTCATCATTGTGTATTTGGTTAAATACTATATAGATAGTATTTTGTACTGACTTACAATAGAGTAATACAGTATGATTAGTAGTGTATTAGTAGTAGTATTTGTACTGCATTGCCCATACTATGAATGGGTTAGGAGTCCATATTTAAAGGAAAAATAAGTAAAAATATGAACAGAGATTATTACATGTTATTAGACCATTAGAAAATATGAATAATAGGCTTTGACTAGCTAACAAAGTTAATTAATCTGCTATTTATCCACCAGTAATGCCAATTACGCCTATCTGTATTTATTATTTTTTTGACATTGGAACACATTTAAGGTTTGCTGCCACTGAGCTCAGTGAATTTAAGCAACTGTTGTGCAACTGTCTAAAATCCTGCAACCGCAATGTGTCAATAATCAGGTGTGTGTGGGATTAAGACGTCTGTATCGTCACGGGTCATTTTTGTGCGAATTTACTAAACCAGTTTTGCTATCGTTAGAGAGTCAGACACACACACACACACCTGCTCCAGTCCAATTGATGATTATCAACGCGTATAGGAGCACCGAGTGGAAATTAATTTGCCACTGGTAATGGATAGAGACATTCCGCTGAGATGCGTAAAAATGCTGAACCGCCAGTGTTTACCTGCCCAAATCAGCCTTCATCAATATCAGGCTAATTACAAAGCGCTTCTGGCAGCGCGTGAAATGAAGGGACCCATGGAGCCGATTGGCCAGCAGATCGCTGGTTTTCACCCGGCGGCTTGCGGTGTTGTTGTTTTTTAGGAATTCTCTTCTTCTGCTTTTTGACAATGCTAAACAGTGCACTGCTGCACCCTGCCATATCCGTGAGACAAAGCTTCTAGGTCCACATGCACAGTACTGTAGGCCTACGTTCAATTGCTGTCTTTAACTGACAACAAACACACGCGCACATTCAGCTCATGAAAGACTTAGACGGGTCAAACCGGGGCGTTAACCCCTCGAGAGCGATATCAACACTTTTGCAATGACAGTGAAGTCAGTCAGGTAGAGTAACTTATTCACCGTGCAACCCGACTCTGCAGGGGCAGGGAGATCTGCCGTGTGGGTTCACTGGCTGTACTGTATGTGTCCCAGACATCACATGGAATCACTTTAGACTCCCCCCCCCCCCCTCCCTACCCTTCCAAACAACCACCACCAGATTACCCCCCCTTTCCCTCTCTTCTCCCATCTTCTCAAGAACATGCGGAGTGCAGTATCAGGTTCCGGCACCCCCAACCTCCCTTAAGTGAAAGGTTAGCTCAGTCCATCTCTGGGGATGGAAAGTGGAATCTTCCGCTTTCCACATCCGAGTCGGTTCCTTTTTTCCCCCATCTTCAGGTGAGTCCCTGTATTCAGGGAAGGGAAGGAAGGAAACTATTACTGGGGTTGTGAGGAGTGTGGGGAGAGATGGGGGGGGGGGGCAGGCAGCCCGGACGAATCCGGCGCGAAACCTGAGCCCCTTGGAAATGGCCTGAGAACAAGCTAAGAAAAACTTCCGTCGCTACCCGTCAGGTTATAATAGTCTCAGTCTGGAAAAGAGGGGCAGTTCTGCTCTCTCTCCGGGACGAGCTCCCCGCTACCCCGCACTTGAGACGCATCACCGAGATGTTAGGGGCCATTGGACAGACCCAGACGCGCGCGCGTACATGCAAGCGTGGTTTTGAAGAGAATTAGAGATTGTAGGTTCTATATAATAGGGTGGCTGTGTTGTAATGGCGTTATCATTCATTTCTCAGATTCAGATTAAAGTTATGTCTGAATCATTACACAAAGAATGGTCAAATGCAGTCTGCAATGCTCAGTGGTTAGAACTGGAATGCTGATTTACGCGTTATTTGTATACATCAAGGAATTCTGGGAAATTCCAAGGCCCCTAGACTTGTAGTTGTCATATTGTTGTCAGTATGCTTGAACTGGTGTTTGAAACAAGTATTAGCATTATTGGCTCAAAGTAATTATTTAATCCAAGGGATTTTATTCTAGGCTATTAAATTTTTCTGTAATTGTAACAGAAATTGTAAATTTAAAATAAATTGAAATCAGATCAGATCAGATCAGAAATACTTTATTGCTCTTAAATGCCTCAAACATTTGAACAATAAGTGCATTTATTTATTAGGTAATTAGGTGGATACTCATTATATTTAATACAGTAAATACAATTCCAAGTGCTAAAGCCCCAAATAATTCCAAATAATTTTGGTCAGACTTTTCTCCCTTCGATTCCACTTCAGTTGGTGTTGCAATCATTTAATTGCCAATAGGCCACAGATGATTGGTAACAATCCATAATTTCTGATACACAAATGGGGACAGAATCTTCTTCACACAGGTATTTTCCTTTAATTACATGTAAATGATTCAAACGGCAAACGGCACTGACTGGAGTGAACCTGACATGTTTTTTTTAACACACATGGACTAAGCCTTGTCCAAGACTGAAATACATTGTCTTTTAGGACTAGGCTTAATACATGTCTGTGTAACTGGCCCATTATATTACATTGTATTTCATGCAACAGCATTAGTTAATAGATTATAGAATATATCAGAAACCATATCACTCACCTCAAATGGCAAGAACGCAAACTCTATAGGATAAAGTTGAGTGGTTCGTACTGGAAACTGTTCATTTGCTGGAGGGGAAAAGTCAGTTGTTGGCCAACCTTCCTATAAAACAGACAAAAGAAATGCATGTTAACAGCACGTTTGCCGTTAGATTTTAGAGATTACATCGGGCATTTGGGAGTTTGTGGAAAATAAATCATAACCAGAGCAACACAAATGTTCAGTTGTGTGTGTCGAGCCTTGCCTCTCAGGCAAACAGCTGGACTGAACAACTGATTGCTCTGCTAATATCTACCGTGGATCTCATGATTGATTGGTCGACCCAACGCCCAGTGGTTCTACCCCACCCCAAAAATGAGTCTGCGTCTTGGCTGATTTTAAATAACACGTCTCGCTTGCAACCTGAAATCAGAGCGGGGATGGGGGCCGGTGCATAACTGCTTCTCGGGGAGAAAAATTGCTGTGAAAAATCAGCCGGGAAAGGCCAAAGGAAATTGAGACAGTATTAAAAAGAGAGGTTCAATCTACAGGGCCATTTTTTTCCTCCGTTGATCAGAAGGGCTTTGGGGACTACCGACCGCTGAGCTCCTTAACATCTGGTTAGGCAATTTACTGCACGCTAAAGTCTGGAAAGGTTAACCCACTAAAATCTAATATTTGCCCAGAGGGGGTCAAGCCACTGCAATTACAAGGTACAATCGGCAAGGCTAATCAGCTAGTAACGCACACTTTGGGGCTCACCCGGGCAAATAAGGCCTGATCACAAGCATCGTTCTCTGCTTTCCCCGTTTACTTATTAAGCCCCGTTCTCATGTTCAATAGGCCCCCGCGTCCTTCCCCCCCTTCTTCCCCTTTCAGCCACATGCCCCAGGGGCTAGTAAAATTAGCCTCTGACGCTTTGCTAAACGGGACTGCGACACTTTGCCGTCAAAAGTAGCCCCGTGTTAATCAGTATCTGTGGCCTCTGTTGCTAAACGATCTCAAATTACTTTCCTACAGTCTGGCAGGCATTAACACCTTAGGAAGGAAGAGGCTAGGTCACGGTACAGCCTTAAGGGAAGGATACAAAGAAGTGTGTGTGTGTGTGTGATGTTATTTCTCAGAAGAACGAGTGAGGACTAATATTCTACGATGTTGTTTACACGATTGCTCTTTGACACACATTTCCTAATTGACTGTATCTAGCGCAGGATTAGTGTACAGTATAATGTATAAAGAACTGTCTGGTGCTCAACACTTTTGAACAAGGCTTGGGGAACAATTACTGGTAATTAAATATGTGCCAGTTACTGGAAAAGATAATTATGTCCTTGGTGTATAACACCAATTAATTACTTTTATTTCAGCGAGCAAAGCTTTCAGGACGAGGAAGCCATTTCGCATGGCATTGCTGTTTAAGAGGGAACTGCCTCTCTGTTGTCGAATGTTTAAGTCGTGTTTTGTCACCCGGGAAGATGATCAATGCTTTTCCTCAAGTTTGACTTTGAGTTACATTTTGCAGTGACAGCCATCTTGGTTGCATCGGTGTGATACTGTACATCCCAGAAAACACTGCACATGGAGTTGACGTCTTGACATCATGGAAACATCTTCCTAAAAATAATATTATAAACGTCTTACAATATAATATTGTGTTGTTACTGTTTATTAGCTCATAGCATGCGATGTACAATAGGTTGCCAGAATCAGCGGTCCTCTCTGTATCTGTCTGTCTTCCTCTCTTTAAACATTCACACAGGAATGAAATTGAGACTTTTCTTGAGGAAGAGGCATCTCAGGTTACTCCTGCAAAGACAGTGGTCCTCAAACTGAAGGTGGGGACTATGCCCTGAAAAGGTTATGGAATGTGTCTGCTAGAGGTTGCCAGATACATTTTAAAATTAATACATTAATAATGCATAGCTAACTTCCATCTAATCTTACTAATAAACTGCACAAACATGTCTAATAATGTTCATGGATGTTTCAAAATATCAAGGGTTTAAGTTCTTCTACTTAAGGAAATGTAATCGGTTCAATAACTCTTTTGTGCCTGCTTTGTATCAGGAAGAACTGTAAACAATAGCCTAGAATGAGCAGTTTTACAGTTCCTGGGTCAGAACAAAACCATAGGCTGATTGATGTCTTGTGTGTGTGTGTGTGTGTGTGTGTGTGTGTGTGTGTGTGTGTGTGTGAGAGAGAGTGTCTGTATTCTGTTTGCTGGTGTGGTGTTGTCAGGGCGGGAATAAGAAGGAAATATAGAATCAATCAATCTCAAACATTCTCAATCAATCAATCAATCAATCAATCAGTCAGTCAGTCAGTCAGTCAGTCAATCAACCAACCAACAAACTGTTTGTTTTGGCCATGGTGTAGACCAGTGTTCCCAACAGCTGAATCAAATGAATGGCTCGTTATCATGATTCTAACGACCCATTCATGTGAATCAGCTGTGTTGGAGCAGGGAGACATCTAAAACAGGCATGGCAGCGGCCCTCCAGGACCATGGGTTGGAGAACCCTGGTTTAGACCTTCTGAGAACCTGTGTTGAAGACACTACAGTATGAAGTCTCAGTATGGCCTGAACTGTGGCACCTCCTTGCATGAAAACTCACGTATGGAGGCTCGGCACCGTTCCGTCTGCAGGACTTTGGTTATAAGTGAACAAATATATACTTTGCTGTTATTCACACGCATCACAAGGTTTTCCCTAAAAGATAAACAGCCAATAGGGAAAGGTGAGTACATTAACCAACAGTGGCCGCAGGCTCTGGTAATGCCTAACCTGCAGAATACCTGTGGCCCGTGATTAGTGACCTATTAAGTGCACAGCCTAGAGATGGTTACGCTGCGAGCCCCTTGTACCACCCCTCTCTCCCCTCCTCCCTCTCACTGCCCCCCCCCCCCCCCCAATCTCTCTCAGCCCTTCCCCCCTCTCTCTGGTTAATTAGATTTTTCCCTTATATTTTGGTTGTTAATTATTATTATTATTATTATATTATTGTAGTGGTTGTTATTGTGTATATTATGCATATTATTTTATTGTTATGACTGTGTCCTTTAAATGATATCAACTGTTATTGTTGTTATTGTCATCACCACTGGTGTTATTACTGTGGGACTACTTGTCCTATTGTTTATATAGTGTTGTTCTAATTGAGGGCTACCTGCCTTCTAGCTTTGGCAATACGGTTGTAATAACTGCTGTGCTAATGAAGCTAACTTGAATTGAATAAGACGGCCTAGCCGTTGGTCTGTCTTCCACACACACACACACAGACACACACAGACACACACACATAATCATTACACAACCTAACTATTTTCCGTTTCTGTGGTTTGTTTTGCTATTTTCCATTTAGGTCTCTCTCTCTCTCTCTCTCTCTCTCTCTCTCTCTCTCTCTCTCTCTCTCTC
>JAODLL010000012.1:878814-891342 GCA_026546735.1 Forbesichthys agassizii
ATTGTTGAAGAAAGCACATTCACACGTGGCTGAGAAGAGACAGCGAGAGAGAGAGAGGGAGAGAGAGAGAGAGAGAGGGAGAGGGAGAGAGAGAGAGAGAGAGGGAGAGAGAGAGGGAGAGAGAGAGAGTGTCCATGGGGCAAACAAGCATGAGCCCCTCCCTTTCCCCCCTCCCCTCTGACAAAGCCCACCAGTGTGTTCTGAGTAGGGGAGGAAAGGTGTGTGTGTGTGTGTGTGGGGTCACCACACCCCCCACCCCACCCAGTAACAGGATGACAGTGGGTCTGGTTACCAGCAACATGCTGTACGGAAACATGCGTAATGTCTCGCACGCACGCACGCACTCACACACGCATGCCAGTGGGCCCATTAGCTCTGATCCGTGCACGTGCGGCCCGCATCATCGGCCCGCATCATCTGATATGTGTGAACACACACACACACACGCACACATTAGCGTGCACGCCCATAAATCACATGCGCATGAAGCAGAGACACTCAAGAGAGCACTTTGACACACGCACGCACACACACAATAGCTGCTTTCTTTGACAGCGTGGCCTCGGCATGTGTCCACACACTCCAGACACAAGCTACTTACAGGATTATGTCACAAATGAGATGTTTGGAGTCCTCTGTGTGTGTGTGTGTGTGTGTGTGTGTGTGTACAGTATGTGTCAAAGTGCATTAAGTTATTTTTTGAGATCCAAATAGTGAATGTTAATTAACTAAGTGGTTAATTAATTAACTACTATCTATTAAATGAAATATAATCAAACAATAAAAATATCCAGACAGATAATACAAATTAAATACAAAAACTTGAATATTCATCGGGTACACGCAAAAAAAAAAACAAGACACCCCTGTAAATATTTGGTGCCATTGTGTTTTATCACAATAGACACGCGCAGGTGTGTGGTCTACACTACAAAACACACACACACACACACACACACACACACACACAGACACACACACAGACACACACACGCACACACGCAGCATATCACGGCAGGGCTATCACCACAAATATGCCAAACCTGAACAAGCATTTTCACACTCAACAGCGCCAACCAAACCCCCCCCCCCCCAAAAAAAACAACAAAATAAAACAACAAAAAAACATATCTGCGTTTGCAGAATCGTTGGTGTTTATTACCGTGGCGATTAAGCCCAGTAAGCGCTGGCTCTAGCGTGTAGTGTGTGTGTATGTGCGTGCTGTTACAGGAGCATGTGAATGGCTGCTACTGTTCACTACTGAATCAGGACGGCATCCCAGTTGGCCCAAACAATGCGCGCGCGCGCGCACGCACGCACACACACGCACACACACGCGCGTGAAAACAGTGTCGGAGAGAAGCCAGCTGAGCGTCTGCTGAGCATTTTTAATGGAGATCAATGATGAGGGCACGGACGGGAGATGGGCGATGGTGATTGGTCAGCGGGCTGCAGCCTCAGTGTAGACTATGTGCTAATGCTACGTGGTGATTGGTCAGCGGGCTGCAGCCTCAGTGTAGACTATGTGCTAATGCTACGTGGTGATTGGTCAGCGGGCTGCAGCCTCAGTGTAGACTATGTGCTAATGCTACGTGGTGATTGGCCAGTGGGCTGCAGCCTGTCCTAAAGCTACAGGCTGTGTGTGTGTTTGTGTGTGTGAAGAACACACGTGTGTATACTCAGGTATTGTCATGTATACCGCAAAAGACCTACGGAAGTATATACACAGTATAGTATATGTACACAATATGTTGACACTTCACCTGTGTGTACACGTGTGTGACCACAGCAAATACAGACACACACACACTTACGTATTTGCATACGGTTTGAAGCATGGCGTGCTAAATGAATCAGATTAATATTATCTTAATGAATCAGATTAATATTATCTTAATGAATCAGACTAATATTAGCGAAATGAATCAGATTAATATTAGCGAAATGTATAAGATAAATATTAGCTGAATTAATCAGATTAATACTAGCCAAAGCCAATGTCATCATTGGCACGCTGTCTCCCTCTCCTCCAGTGAACATTCCACCACCCCCCCCCCCCCCAATCTCCTTGCTTCAGTTGCTGAGTTCCCGGCGCAGTAATGAGAGAGCGTTATGCTGTGCCATAAACAGAGAGACGGGCTCGCTGTCAGCACGCATAAAGAAAAAGACAGAAAATAGCGTTCGGGTCAGTGGGGAGAGAGAGAGGTAGAGAGAGGTAGAGAGAAGAGAGAGAGAGAGAGAGAGAGAGAGAGACTGCAGAGACAGAGGGGATAAGGAAAGCCTGTGTGTGTGTGTGTGTATGTGTGTGTGCATATGCGTCTTTTGCTTCAAACCTACACACACACACACAGGCAGGATGAGCGAGGTGTCTCCCTGGCAGGAGAGAGAGAGGTTTTCCTCTGTACCAGCCTGAACAGGTGCAACCCAGTGTATACAGCGCCCCCTATGCTTGGCTTGGAGGAACAGAGGAAGTCCAGAAGATGGCGAAATATAATTACGGTTAATTAATATTGGTTTTAATATTGAGGTGAATGCTTTTCAGAGTACTCAAATAAGAACACTTTTTCAGCATTTTTTTCCCCACACACATTTTCAGCTACCCGGACACCTGTCTTCATTTTAAAGGTAAATATATCCTAGTAGCATTAGATGCTAACGCAAATATAATGTGTCGGATGTTAGCGGAAGCGAAAGGCAGCTATGCCATTAAGGTTATATTACATAGACTTTGTTAAATTGGTCCCGCGACACATCATTGTTATTCCCATGGCAATAATACTTAGATGTATATCGATAACCACGTTGCTGAATCGGTCCAAGTTTAGCGTAAACGGCGAAGGAAAGCGTGGTAATACTCCATCATTAGTCGTAATGAAAGGAGAGCGATTCGCTGTGTGGCTTTCACAACGAGTGAGTGTTCTTTAGCTGCTAATCGATGTATATCTGGCTGGAACCCAGGTGTAACGAGGCGTGCATGAACGTGCGCGCGCACACACACACGCGCACACACACTTGCACTGCAAAAAAGCTTTGATATCATTAGCTGTCATGTCTCTCGGTGGGTAACACAACTGTACACGAAGATACACAGCTCACCACTGAGTCTAGAGGGGATGTGCTGGGCTGTTTGTACACGCACGCACGCACACACACACGCACGCACACGCACGCACACACGCACGCACGCACGCACGAGAGTGAGACTGCGAGTGTGAGACTGGATTACACAGGGTTCAGGGTTTGTATGGAGAAGCGTGGCAACAACACTGCACAGTAATGGGATTTTTCAGCTCTCCTACACTCTCTCTCTCTCTCCCTCTTTCCCTCCTCTCTCTCTCGTTCTCTCTCTCTCTCACACACACACACACATAAGCACACAGAGCTCTTGCCCCAAACAAGCAGGTTAGTGGTAACAAAGCCCGCTATATATCCTATCTTAGCAGTAAGGGGGCAAGCCTCTGCTCAGCTAGCAGCTCAGTTAAAGACACATATCCCCCCTCTCTCTCTCCTCCTCAGAAAGCACCATGAGAATATACCGGCAGATCGTGCGAGAGAGAGAGAGGGTTGGGTGGAGGGATCAGCCACATTAGACAGGGATAAACAACAGTATAGCAAAGCTGGATAGCGGTACGAGCAGTTACAGAAGAGAAATAAAATAAAAAGACAGTCGTCTGTTTGGAGACGAGGAGAAATTAATGTTGTCTTAGAGAACAAGGTCTTACCGAAGGAGCCTTTAAACTTGGCAAATCAAACGTTTTGTTTGGGAAACAGCATAAGCAACAATATTTTAGATGTTGAGCAGGTCAAACCAACATGTTTTTTCTTTTCAATGAAATGTTTTATTTGAGAATTGTTTTTCCCTGACACAATGAGAAGGGACGTTTTCAATCGTACATATATTTCAAAACACAGCTAATTTTAACATATTTCTAAATAAACAATTGTATAGCCAGTTACAGTAGTTGTACTAAAATGTTGCTTCGGATAAGATTATTAATAACCTAATCATTAATTGTCATTGTCATTATAGATACATTTTTGTTTTTTTTATACCTGCAATCCCTAGGACAAAAAACACTGAAGAAACACCAATCTGGTTCCATTGACAGATGAATCGGTAAAGGACGGAGGCCGCAGAATATTCTGTGGTGAAGGCTAACCCAGGCTAACCCCTCCAGGCTAACTAGAGACAGAATGTTCTAAACTGTTTAGCATGCTAAACCACATCACACCCACACGAGCTAGCAGCCTGCTCTCACACACTCTCCCAGGTGTGTGTGAGAGCCAGGTGCAATCTATCTCCAGCTCCACTCTCTCTATCACACTTAATCTCCCTCGATCGTGGTCTTGCCTTCTCTCTCCTCCCCCCGGTTTCCTCACTTTTTCATCCCTTCTTCAGCATTCTTTCTCCGCCTGAATCATTCTCCCTCTCTGTCAGTGCACCTGGGGGGCTTTCAGCCAATAAGTGGTCCACACCAGAAGGCCTGAGAAATCAATAAATGCATAAATAATCACTGGGATTCTCCCACTTGGGGCAGCGCACCTGGGTGTGATGGCCCTGCGTTTCGGATTTTGGCGGCTTTCCGCGGTGTAATTACGATTTAAAGCGGTTTGCGAAATAACGGCGATCTTTGACCTGAGCTCCCTTTCTAATATCATCCCGCAGAAGGAATTGTGGGTAAATAATATTGCACTTGTTTGGATGTGTTGATATTGTGGCGGTTCAGTTCAACTGTGCCTCGGCTGGACCCAGCGGCGCGGTGGTTTGGCACCGAAGCAGAGCGGAGACAGCTCCCTTTTGCCGGGAATAAAGCAGAAAACAAACTCCAAACACAAACATAGAATATGCCTCCCTTCCCCCTCCCGCATCCATCCCATGCAGACCCACGCTCATCCCTCCAAACCCACCTCTCGCCTTATTCCAGTCTCTCAGCCTTCTCTCGTTCCTTTTGGAGTGGGAAAGGTAAGCAAGGGGAAAATCTCCGGGCTCAGCGCTGCGGGCAAGACAACTGTCCTCCTGTCCTTGAGGTCGAAGCGAGCCAAATAAAATAGCTAGCGCTGCACCAGGAAATGGCTAGCCAAACACGGGGGCTGAAACGGGATGGGGTGGTGATCTGGGGCCCGGATAAATGTAAGGATTTCACCATTCCATCCACAGCCATTTAACGTGCGACTATAGAGGCCTTTTTGTAGTCGAAGAGCATCTCCAAGATGGGTTTAGCAGCAGTCAGAAGCTACTATCTGCTAGTATCATCATGATTGTCTCGGGCCAACAGATACACCGTAAGAAAGATCTATGGTACCCATCGCTCTTCTTCTGTCCAGTTTACAGCAATGTTCAAGTGTTTATCTACCTCCTGACTGTAAAGACTGACTAGCTCTGAGTGAACTAGTGTATGCAATACAGTTTGCTGTATTGCATACACTCGATTAATGGTACAATGTCAAACGTAGTTGTGTGTATTATGTTTTATATTACCCTCACCCTCTCTTTATATTTGTATCTTTAGGTTTTCAAATAGCTCGTCCATTTCTTTACATCTTCTGCAGCATTGGGATCTCTCTCTGGGGATATCATCTTGCTCTGCCATCATATCTCGGTTAAGAACACCGACATGTGCCCTCTGTCCAGACATATTGTGTGTTTGAAGATTAAAGCTGCTATTTGGACGGTGGGGGTTAATGTGAGCGGGAAATCCCAATCACTCCTCAAGGATAATCCTGCGTCCCAATACATCTCGTACGATCTTAAGGGCGAACTAACCCCCCCCTCTCACCCCTCCTTCCCCTACTCTCACCTCGGCGAATGAGAGAGGAGGGCTCTGTCCGAACAGCGGCTGTTTGCACATCCAGCCGCAGCGGAGGGAAGCCAAAGATTACTTCAAAACTGCCGTGGAAATGCAAGAAAGTGGGTGGCAATTGCTGGGGGAGGGCAGAGAGGGGAGGAAGAGGGGGGGGGGGGCTAATAAAAAAGTCACTGTATGCGTGCGTGCTGTATAAACGCTGCACTGTGCTGACCGTGGGAGCTGAATGTTCCCCTTGATTCGACGTGCTGCTAATCCAACTAATGATGCAGTACTGTACGGCGAGTACCCAAGGCCCAGCGCTGGCTCTGTGTGGGCGGGTCGTGTTGCCTCAACAGATTATCAGCGGCCTAGTGTGTGTGTGTGTGTATGTGTGTGCGAGTGAGACAGGTGTTCCTAATGGGAGGGCCGCTTCAGGTTAACAAGTTGTCTCTGTGGTTTGTTGGCAGGTGAGTCGTTTGTCTTCCCTGCGGTCAAGCTGCCGGCTCATCCCGGGTCCATCGCACGCGCTTCCTGCTGATTGAGCGATCCCAAGCCCCACCCCTTTCACCTGTCACGCATAGTTACTGTAAGTAGGTTGGAGAAAAACTGGCCGTTGACGGATTCCAAAAAATATATAATTGGAGGACAGGCGGAAAGGGGCGGGGCTTGGGATGAGTCAAGTGCTTATTGTTTACAGTGGCATGGGGTCGTAGTTTTGCCGTCAGACCACTGCATTGTGTTTCCTGTGCTGGGCTGTTTGTAGCCACGGCAATGTCTTTGAGTATTCTTCATTCTGCACTCACCACCCTCGACACGTCACAGGTGTGTGTGTGTGCGTGCGTACATATGTGTGTGTGCGTACATATGTGTGTGTGCGTGCGTACATATGTGTGCGTGCGTACATATGTGTGCGTGCGTACATATGTATATACGCGCGAGTGTGTGTGTGTGTGAGCGCGTGCGTTTATATGTGTGTGTCCCTTTTATTTTATTTCCACCTGAATGTAGATTTGGTTAATTGCACTTGTTTGTTAAGCGTGCTCGTCTTCCCCGAGAGTATGTTCTGCTGATGAAGTTCTAACGTACATGGGCCCGTTTTACAAGACGCTCTACTGGGAAAACATTTACTGTAGTGAGCCAAGTATTCACAACGGTTTATTTACAGTAAAATAATTGCTGATTAAATATAATGCCAGTGCATGCCAGAGCGCCACAAAGGGATCGCTCTCCGACAAGCAAACACAAGCGTTCTCCAGCGGCAAGTTTAAAACCTCGACCAACCAGCAGTAACTGGTTGCGCAGTGGCAATGTAATTATTTGCACCAAATGTCACTTTAAACGACCTCTGTTGCATTCGTGTGCATATGTGTGATCTTACACTTAAACTGCATACCTGGATCCCTGCTTGTATGCAAATCAAATGCGGCTCGTCCAGGGGTGTCGGTTTTGGTATCTCTGGAGTGTGGGTGTGTGTGTGTGTGGGTGGGGGGGGGGGGGGCATTGGAGAGGGGCAGGGGAGCCGTGGGTGCATTAGTTAGTGGAATTATCCGGATCAGGGCCACAATAGCCGTGGGGTGCACCGGCAGGATTAGATAATGCTATTATCAGCGTGATTGTAGCATTAGAAGGACGCATTAGCACGGATAATTCCGCAGACTCGGCGGCAGAGAATGGCCAGAAAATCACAGCGTTACACCCAAAGAGATGAGACCCGGATACAGGTCGGGCTCAGGCAAATCAAGCGCAATGGTAAATCTACAAATTATATGTCGACGTGCTCTCCGTGTCATTGTTGGGTAAACAGGTATTTAATACACACACACACACACACACAAAAACAAATAGAGGGACAGGGTTTTACAGGATATTACTGTAAAAAACAACAGAAACAGCACAATAACCAGCTCAGGGGTGAATCACGATTAAACAGCCGTCTTGTGTCTTTCCCTCTGCCAGACGCACGGCAAACACGACAGTTGGCGGTTGTGTCAGTGTTATTAATTGTTAGTAGTGCACAGGTGGGGGCACAGTAGGTTTGGCACTTGAATATGAGCCCAGCATCACTCTCTATAGGTGTTTATTGCTGATGTATCCCCCGTCCCCCGTCCTATACCCCCCTACTGCGCCCCCCTGCCCTGCGGTGTGGGTTAGGGGACTGAAACATTGCTGCCGCGTCGATGGTCGAGATGAAGTAACGAACGTGGAGGAACTAGGGCATCAAACGGCAAGCAACTTGTTCTTTGATGGTAAAAGTAAGCCTGCCGTTCATGTGTAAGCGCCAAATGAGACGCACGCAACGTGGAAAACACAAATAAGCGTAGCGTCAATTTGGACGCTACGTTTTCAGACCGTTTCATAATGCGGAACAGCCACATGAATGCTAAACCATATGTGAGGCTTGTGTGAAGGAACTAAACCATCAATTTGAACCTTCTTTGATAGTTTAAATCAAGGGAGAATCACTGGTTTGTATGTATCACATTGAAGGAACAGACGGCCGACCCCTAGAGCTACAACGTCAGCATCGTATTATTACAATTAGACGCAGACAGCAGCGAGAAAAAACTGCTCTTATTGTGCTTATGAATTGCAAACCCAAATAAAATTGGAGACTATACCTTTATAGTAGACTAGAGACTATACCCAAGTGGCGCAGTGGTAGAGCAGGGCGATAGGTGATCAAGAACCCCCTGGTTCGAACTCCGATAACTCCTCACCAAGTGTCGAGGTGTCCTTGAGCAAGACATCTAACCCTGACTGTCCCAGTGGTCAGGAGTCTCCTTGCATGGCTGACATCGCCATCGGAGTGTGAATGTGAGGCAAATAATGTAACGCGCTTTATGAATGCAGTCCATTTACCTTTAATGTGTCGTATTGTGATTCTAGAGTGTATATGGATGTGGCTTCCATCAAACTGATTGACAGCTGTCACTTTTTCGATATTAATTAGAATTCAAACATAAATTGTAATTAATAACTATATACTCTCTGATTCCCCATCTGTCTGCCTGCTGGGTAAAGGTACAACGTCGCCCATGTTAGCTTAGAAGGCCTGTACAGGTTGGAGAGACACACACACACACACACACACACACACACACACACACACACTCTATGTGTCTCTTGATACAGAAACGCGCACACACACACAATGTAAGAGATGCGCCTGAGTGTATAAATAGCAGGCGTCTATTTTCCCCTTACATATTTAGCTAGAGGATATTTTAATGCAAATTAATGTGGCGGGATTTGCAGAGGGGTGTTTTTGTTGACGGGAATTAGTGTTTGTGAGGGAGCTTTCTTCTCCATTCTCTCCCGTTCTTTCTCTGCTCTCCAAATTACAGCTATTAAGATGAGTCTGGCGTGAGCCAGAAACGCGGGGCGCTCCACTTAATGTGATTTTCCCCAACGCTGAGCGAGAGGAAGGAGCGGGCGATGTTGATGCACGGGAGCAACGCAGGAAAGCCGGGGATGATGGGAAGATGTCCACCTCCGAGGCCAGGCTTGTTTAAGTGTGTAATTGCACGTGTGTGCTCGCTAAGTGTGTGTGTGTGTGTGTGTGTGCGCGCGAGAGGATGCTCTTAAAGCGAACACGATTTATGACACCGTGTATTTACTGTATTTAGCTAGCCCTCACATTAGCACGGTGCCAATATGCTGAACAGCCCCCTTTGGAAAGAGGTAAAATGCGCAAATAGCCACTGCGTAGAAACGGCAGCCCCGCTCCTCTGTGATGTGGCGTCAGTATAGTCTCCTCAGAAAGCATACTCGCTGAGACAGGCCGTGTCGGCCGAGCGCTGCGCGGCTAGCCTCCATCTTGAGGTGTTTACCGCTCCGCAGCTTTCGACACCTCGGCCGGCGGCGCGATCGACTGTGACAGCTCACGTTTGCGGCGAAAGGCCTGCCGATTGGCCGTGGCCCCTGGGGGATGACGTGATACGGGGTGAGGTGGGTTGGGGGAGGGGGGTGTACGATACAACAAAGGTCCCTGGAATATATGGGTGGGGGTGGGTGGTGGGAAACAGAGGAAATGCCGCTGTGAAACTTTAGAACGGAGCATAGAACCCCCCCACCCCCCCCCACCCCCCACACACACACACACCTACCTCTCGATCCTGTCACCCCCAGCTGGATAGCTCTATTCAAAACCCGAGACAGCAGGAGCGAGAGAGAGAGAGACAGAGGAGAGAGAGAGGCAGAAATATAAACGTGTGAGTGTTGACAGCACCTCGGACCCTTTTAGGAATGGCTTAGACAGGACGTCAATTTGCGACACAGACTGGAAGATTTTGAAAACCAAAGCAAGTGCATGACGTTAGTGAGAAACAACACTGAAATACACCCACCGGTGTGGTTGGGCCAAAGTCTGGCTCCGGTGCTTTCCAAGTGACCCCCGGCCCGCACCATAGAGCAGGGCTTAAAGTGGTAGTCAGCGATTGTGAGCTGATGCATTTTTTGTCAAATTTGCCACATATGTCCTCGCCACCCTTACAGTTCTGTGTGCATGCAGGGAATGTTTTTCGGTGTTTCTACACAGCCTTGGCTCCGTAGATACCAGCACAAAGAAAGTGGTGCAGACCGCACACCATACAAATATCCCAGCCTTCACAATGTGTTTCCAATGTGTGGGGTGGAGCTTCTGTGAGAGTACTCCATGCCTGGTGAAGGGGGAGGCATTTTTTGGTTTCTCTAGTATGACTGACTGCACCTTTAACGTAGCCCGCGGCGCTCGACCGATGGCCCAGACAAACGAGAGTTGACCGAGGTGGGGGTCCCCGTCTGGGCCCACTTAGCTAGCTAAAGCCTGCAGGAAGAGAGGGAGGTAGGTTGTAGGGCTCACCTGCCTGGCTAATGGGTCCCAAGACAGCCAGGCGTGACCTCAAAAGGTCCCACAGCATCCATTACTGGCTGGTTAGCAACTAATGATAATTTGGCTAGGCTATCTGCTACAGCTGAGACCCGCAGCCTAAATAGGCTTTTAAATCTCCACATTTAAACAGCAACGTGAAAACAACACAGGTGAAGATGTCCGCAAACGTAATCTTAAACTGCAGCAATATCTTTGGAATCCTGACACATTAGGATAAGCTTTCCCTTTACGCGTAACTTCAATACATTTTTATTTATATATATAGCACTTTTCATACAAATTAATGTAACACAAAGTGCTTCACACTACAACGTCATTAAAAACAATTTGTAAACAAAAACAAAAAAAAATAAATAAAATAAAATAAAATAAAAAGTAATACCACCACTCATGTATACACTCATCATCCCAACCTTCCAATCAAAAACAAACATCGGGAGTCCCATTCAAAACACAAAAAAAAAAAAATCCAGGGACCCCAGACCTGCTCCCTAGCCACCTCAATCTCAGTCAGAGAATGGAACCCCGAAGACATTGACAGAACGAGCCTACACACCAACATACCCCAGACCCCCAAGGACCAGGAGCGCATCACCAAACACAGGCAGGTGACTAAAAAGTTGAATTTTTACATTTCACCACTCCCGTTGTGTTGTTGCCACGGGAATCATTCCCGGCAACCACGGAACTCCGGGAGGAGAAATTAAATAAAAATGGTCCCTTCTCATCTCTATGCAGCCATCATATTGCTCCAAAGACGTCTAAATGCCCCATTCCCCCCAATAACAGCAGCAACCCACTGCACCTGTGAACTCATTCATCGTCACCCCTCCCCAAGCCATAGACGCTATGGGTCCTAGAGGAAGATCCCACCCGCTGTCTCATTGCTCTCGCAGAATGGCGAAATCTATAAAAAGGCCCCGAAACTAAAAAAATAAACATCAAGAGACGTTAACTCCCCTCACCGCCATTCCTCTCCCGTGGCACATCTCCTGGAGGAAAGGGATTATGGGGAGGCTATTGAACACCGCCTTATCTCCCCTTTCCCAAATCAGCGTCTAGGTCTAATAGGGCTAAACATGGCACATGCTTTCCAACAGGGACATGGCCCGCAAAATCTCCCACCATGTGTTTTCCTTTGTTGGTGTCGTCGAGGACAACAAGGCAGCGCCACTTATCTCTGACACACTGACGCAGCGGGGGAACTCTCCGGAAAGACTCTCACCTGCCGAGTGATTAGCTTCTACTCCCTTACAGTCTCCCGAGCCGGGAGAGGAAGAGATTTATACTGATATACATCTCTCGGCTGATGCTCACCTCAGCCACAACGCTGGTCCGGTAGGAACCCTGGCTACCGTCTTATCCCTGAATCACACGAAGAAGAACAAAGCAGGCAGCGGAGGCGGTTTATTTGTGGGGCCGCATAAAGAGGGCTTCGCGTGCATCTTCCCCAAGCCTGTAAGACTATTTACGGCTTCCCCAAGTAGTGCTGTGGCTTAGCTAAGAATGTCATAACAATTGTGCATTTTTTGATAAAAGCAGAAAATTTGGTACACTTGTGGAGAACGGCATTCCAACCAAAGTTGTATATTGAGCCAGCGCAAATTTTCAACATATATTGCCCATGGCCATATTTTTCAAAATGGTAGCCAGTTGCAAATGTTTTTAGATCAAATTTCTTATCAGCCTTTTAAAGCCTTTAAGACGACGACGGCCCTTTGTACTGGAGTGCACAGAGACAGAGAAGAAAAATACCATCAGCGTATTAATGCCGATGCTAAAGTACCTGGCGGAGGTTAGACACTGTTGCCGAGTGAACGGTTGGGACGGATAGCATGGTGGTGAAGGGGGGGGGGGGGGGGGGTGGTTTGT
>JAODLL010000012.1:891442-905987 GCA_026546735.1 Forbesichthys agassizii
CAACCAACTACACACACACACGCACGCACACACACACACACACGCGAGCACACACATACACACTATCACCTCTTGTTCAGGCCTAAGCAAGCAAGACATTGCCACATTTACATGCAATGACATCCAGAACGGCTCCTTAATTCAAGCTCAAGTCTCCGGGAGAGAGAGAGCTACTGCACATACTGCGCTGTATGCAGCTAGCAATGCCCGGCGTCAAATAAAAACAGTCCACGATGGTCTGTTTCCTAGTAATCAGGTCGTGGTCAGGCGACCAGCACTGTTTCCTGCGTTCTTTGAGATGTTTACTACATGCATGCCAGCCTTGCGAGATCAGGATGGTTTCTCGAGCTTCGGTTTCATTTTGTCGTAAGAATCAGTCTGGAAAGCCTTGGAATCATTTCGAATGTGTCCGAGTAGCAACTGAACTTCCCAATCAGCGTCGTGTTGTTAGCTATAAAAGGTTTAGGTGACACAAGTAAATGTCAAATGACAATTTAATGACATAATAAATACATTAAGAAAGAAAGAAAGAATAAATAAATCACACATCACTACTGTAACTTGTTAGCACGTGTGTTATTTCTAGTAATATGAAATGAACAGAAAATGATTGCAACAAATAGATTTCTCTTGTGACAAAGTCTCTCTGCACTGGAACATGTGTGTTTAATTTAAGATTAATTTAAATAGTACATTTATTATCAAAGATGAACATATTTATAAGTATTAATAATAAGCATGTGCAAAATGTTGGTGGGTGCTTATGAATACCTATAAATATCTCATCAAAACAACTTATTTGTCTGATTAGACTCCTCTGGCATGATATGGGATATACTGCCTGTGGCAGTTTTGCTGCATTTCAGAGGGCGGGGCCATTGACACCTTTTTTCTGATTGTTTCAGTACGATTGGTTCAGTTTAGGTAGTCAGCTAATGTCCGTCATACTGCATATAGCCTCCCAACCTTTCACACGGTATAGAAACTGACTCAACACTTTAAATTATACATTTTTATTTGAGAATAAAATGCTGGTCTGTATGTACTGAATATATACACCATGTTTTAAACCTGTTTATTTAAGGAAGGATGTGTTTGTTGTTGAATTCAAGACTCCATGTTGGATTGAGAATAGTTTTGCTCCATGGGTGCCATGGTAAACCGGACCAATCCGGACTAGACGTTCCGTCTCTGGAGGTGGGGGCGTCCTTAACTGTCTGGGGCTAATGGCTACGGATGGGCTCTAATGCACGGCCCCCCGCGATAAATCACGCGCACGGAGACGCGCTCCGACACTCAGCAGCTTGGCCGGACATTTGGTTCCATCACCCGCCCGGAGATTAATGAGCTCACACCCATTTACCTTGCTCCGCCATACACGCGCGCGCACACACATCCACACACGCTAGCATACCCACTGCCTAACAAGAAATACACGTACACATCCACTGACACATGCTAACCCATAAACACACACAGATGTACAAAACCTCTACAAACACACACACACACACTTTCTCTTTCTCCCTCTCTCCCTCTCTCTCTCTCTCTCTCTCTCTGCTGTCAGCCCGGGCAAAATGAAAGTATGATGAATGGACACAGGTTTGTAAGTAATAACGTTAGCCAACGTAATTAATAGCTTCTGCGCGCTAGCAACAACATTAAGCTCCGTCTCCATGTCTCTCCATCCCCGAGTTGGGGATAAACTTTCTCCTGTGCCTCCTCCGCCCCTTGATCGTCTTCTACGTTATTAGAAAGAGAGAGATGGGCCGCGGGCAACGATCGCTCCACGGGCGGGCACGCCGCAAAATGTTTCATTTTTGGCGAGGGGCGACGCACTCCGCAAAAAACCGAGCCTCCGCAAGCGATCATTGTCGCCCGGGCTATTTTGTACACTGTACCAATTAATCATCGCGGCGCGCGCACGGCAATTAAATTAGGCTGGGTCACACACCAGCAATAATGCCGCTTTAATTGGGCAGGCCAAGAGTTCTAATACGGCTATCTGCGGATCGCTTGACGGGGGTAAACTCCACTCTCATCAGGGTTGTGTAGAAATACGTGGAAGCAAGGAGGGAAGGAAGGAAGGAAGGAAGGAAGGAAGGAAGGAAGGAAGGAAGGGGACACAGACAGAAAGACAGACAGACCAACAAAGAGTTTCTCTCTGGGCAGACGAGAGCTGAAGGAAGCAAACCGCTCTGCCTCGGGAAACAGAAACAGGAAAGAGCGCCTCCAATCACCTTAAAATAACAACCCCCCCACCCCCATCTCCCCCCATCTCCCCCGACCGCCAAAACCCTCCCCTTACCTGACCAGCAAAAACAAACACGCTGCACGCCACACGTCTGTAAAACAACACAAAAGAGACTGAACAAGAGAAAATCCTGTCTTTACCCAAAGAAGAAAAACATTTTAATTCCGTAAGAATTCATAGACAATAAAAAATAAATAAAGCCCAGGAGCAAAACAGGAGCTGCATTCGCAGCAATATGAATGTTGTTAAATCTATAACCAATTTCAGTTCTCTCTCTCTCTCTCTCTCTCTCTCTCTCTCTCTCTCTCTCTCTCTCTCTCTCTGTTATCTATGCAGCAGGTTGGGGACTCTGCATGGGCCTGGTGTGTGTGTGTGTGTGTGAAGCTGATTAAAACAGTGATAGATGTTGGGCCAGATGACCTTAGCTTCCCGCTAAACACAAGGTTGGACATTTGTCTCCCCCGGTGCATTTGCATGCCTTCCACCTTGTTTATGGCCATTTGTCAATGGGCAAAAATACTTAAAGGTAGAGTCAGTGACTGCTGAGCAGTAGTTCAGCTAATAATAAGCGGACATTTCGTCTCACCCGCTAGCCTGCCCTTTTGTGTGCACGCTGAAAGAAATAATAGTGTTTTTGTTTGGATCGAGTTCAAACATCAACCAGCTTTCTCCAGAATGACACCTTTAACACTAGAACCGCCACGGGTAACATTTTCCCCCGTTTTTTAATTGTACATAACTCTGTTTAAATAATATATTGAAGTCCTCACGTCTGTGACTCTTCCTAATATGGATTGGTGTTGCACTCCATATTGTTAAATATAGTTAAGATAAATACAGATTAAAAACACGGGCATTCATACCTATAACCACCACACCGGGTCAAATTTACCCGTTATCAAAATGCATTTATTTTCGCCAGGTTGCTTATTTTTGCGCAGCCTGCTTTTACACATTATATGTTGCTAGGCGACGGTACATAAGCGTTTGATCGAAATCTACATCATTCATAATAGTACATTCTCACAGGGTCAGCTGGCCAAACACCACACACAATGTGTAACATTTGAAGAAACAGCTTTTATGTCTCTCTGATTTTGAAGTCAGCAAGTGTACACTGGCTGAAGCGCACACAGCGTGTAGCGTACGGAGCATCCTAGGATGTGACACTTGTCATAAGTTGAATGTGAGGGGTGTATACTGGGGAAATAACAGTGAGAGATGGAAAGTTTCTGGTTCGAACAATAGTTCAATACATTTCTCATCTCAACGCTGTCGAGTAACCGATTTCGAGAGACCCTGGGCTTCCTTTCTGGTTATGATAAAGAGGAGACGATGCACGATGCGGGTCATGACGCGATCATGACTGAAGTGTTGGGAGATACATAAAAAACTGCATTTTATGCTACAGACACTACTGGCGTGGATGAACAGCTGTTCCAGACTACAGCGAAGTGCCACTAGCATTAGCTTAAGTTAGCCGACATGCCTAGCAATCTTTGATCTTGTGATGCTTTCATGAATAGCCTATATTTGTGTGTTTTTTAAGACGGCCCTTTAAACCATAATTATAAAACTAGAGCACCAAAACACAGACAATTAAACAAACTCATTTTAGAAGACAATCAATACAATTCTAAGAGTACATATTGGAACTAGAAACACAGTATCTAGGTGCATGGTGCATTTTACCCGCTGGCGGTTTTTGGTATACAGAGATTCTTGGCGGTTTTAGTGTTAAATAAAATTAAATAAAAACAATGCAAATTTAAATAAAAGCAAGTTATGCCAATGCTCCTTCGCACAGAAAATTTCCCAGAATGCAACTCTCCTCATCTTTAACCTTTCCTAGTGAGAGGAATATTAACTCGAGGATGCAGCTGTGTAATTCAAGGGCTGCTGAAGTTTGAATTCATCCGCTTGGTGGAAATAAACATAGGAAGTGTTATGTGTGTGTTTTCCAATGTCGCATGAATATGCCTAGTCTAACATCTCAGAATCACCCACAAAGAAACCACACACAACCATGCATGTATATTAAACACACACACACACACACACACACACAGTAGTACATAACACAAAATACGCGACATTCATGCAGTATACACACACACACACACTCTCACACACACACACACCCTGATGAATGGCCTGTCAGGCTGTTTGTTGATCAGTGTATTATTTATACTCATAAGTCTTTAATAATTCAGAAGAAGCAGTCTTGCCAAATTATTCCCCCCCCCCCCCCCCTCCCCCAAATCAACTTGGTCTGGTCCCCTGTTCAGACACGCTCGGGAAGCAGACCGCGTGACACCAACTCCCCTAAGACTACAGTATGGCGCGGACGTTTCTTTAAAAGCGCTGACGTACGAGTGGAGGGCGACGGCCGTAATCCGATAAGTCATTGAAGGCGGTTTGGCATGTCGCTGCTCGTTACGTCTATATATCGGCACGTCTATATTGCTTACAGGCACCCTGATCTCCGCTATCCATTCCTTCACATGCAATAGGGAGACGCAATGGAACGCCATGTGTTTGTTGAGGGGCAAATCACTTTGGGTGCCCCCTTTCTCCCCGTGCAAAGATCTTCAAAGAACCCTGTATCATTCCGCTTTACAGCTGTCATTTTGGACAGGCTTTTCTACCTTGGAGACATTTTGTTTCATTCCGTTTGCCTAAAAAACACGGTTGAGTCTCCGAGGACAAATGTGTCGTGTCCATTCAGGTCCTGTAAAACTAGAGTTATAAGATACTACTTTTATTATTGATTTGAACGTTTGTAACCGCAGAAAGAGTAACAGTCTCAAGTCAAGTAAATAATCAAGCAAATAGTCAATACAATAGTCAACAAATGCAGCAGGAACTCTCATCCAAACATGTTGGATGCTGCTTGTTATCAATCCACGGCAAAGGCCTCTGGTTTGTGGGCCCACGGTGAGTCCTGACACTAGTGGAAACCAAATCTCTAAACTAAGTACAGGAGCTAATAGCCTGACAGCTTCAATACTCTACACCAAGTGGGTATCACAGAGCAGAGACCACTGCATTTCCAACTAAAATCTGCGTGGCAAAAGTGATTGGAATAATGAATTGGAATAATGATCTCCCTTCAAGTCTCTTTGCAACGTTGTTTGTATAAGACCATTTAAAGTCACAGTCATATACAGTTACATCTCTGTTAGAAGCACTGAATATGCCGTTTTGGGGGAAAAAGACAAGTCTTTAGTTGCCTCCAGAATAGTCTATTCACGCAGCAATTACAGGATAGTAGACAGATTGGCCCTGCCTCATGTCACACAGGTTAAGCTGTCTCTGTATACATACAATAAAAGATTAGCTCCTTTACTGCACCGACATGACACTTTGGTTCCTGTAGCCTATGACCAACAAACACACGCGTGCGCGCGCACACACACACACACACACAAACAGACATATCTCTCACACACACACACACACGTAGGTGACATACAGGCAGACAAATCACACATACAGACACACACACACACACACACACACACAAAGAGGGACCCTGCTAGACACTTCCAGGTCCCTAACGAGGTCGCTAATTAACTCTCCCACTTGCGCTAGCTCGTTTTCATCCGAGGTGCGCGTTGCTTTTTTGACAGGAGAAAATTGCTGGGCAATTAAATCATCTGAAGATGAACACTCCAGCAGCTGGTATTAACAGCTAAATGCTACGTTCATTTTCAAAAAAGGGAAATTGTGATTGTGGAGAGATGTACAGCGGAGTGACTGGCTGCTATATTCTCAAATAAACAGTTGGGGATGCATGTGTGTGAATGCATCGTGTTTTGTGGGCGTACTGAAGCGAGCTTAAAAGGAGACCCCAAAACACAACACGAATACACAAATACAGAATCACACAAAGTTAAGACAAAGTTGGATGATTCAAATGTTTTTTTTTTCCCAGCCATTTATAATTAATTTTCTTCCAACCAATACCTTGTTGATTACTTTGCAAATCTTACATTCTCAGTCTGCTACAGCAGAAATATCTAAAAGCTACAGTTTTCAACTTTCCAGCTGAGATGAGTTTATACACGGATTATAGTATTTGGAGGAAAAGACGTTGACAAGTTTGTTACATATTGCCTTTGGTGTGTGCTGCGTAAAAAAACAACAAAAAAAAAACACTGTGCTGTTAAACGTAACAATTTAACTGTCATTTCCACAAGCGTGTCAATCCAGGACATGTTTGTGGCTACTGTAACTGACGTTTTTTGAAGAGTGCAACTGTAAACGGCGTCGCAGCCCAGCCGAACAATCGCTCCATGCTTTTCACTGTGAGAACTAGCACAGAATTAGCCAACGGCATCGGAACCCTCCCTCAGGCGGCAACTCTGCACCCGGTTTTGTGCAAATGAAAGTAAAAAATTATTAAAGTATACATATTGAACCGGGGTCCTGTGAACACATTATTCTTTCCGACGTTCATTCCCGTGTCATTGTCAACCCCCCCCCCCTCCGCACAGCCCCGCCCCAACAACCAACTCCCACTGCTCCTCCCACATTTTGTCTCGTTTTGTTAACCTCGCCGGCAATTAACCCCACGCTGAGAGCCAGCCGTACGCCAGCCAATAGGTCCTGACCACCGCAGCGCCAACCCTCGCATTGTGTCATCTGTCCAGTAGGAAGAAAGGAGGGCTGAGGGCACTGCTGTTTGCTTCTTTCTTTTTTTTGGGGGGGGGGGGGGAATGGGGATGGGGGGGGTTACCAAATGGGGTTCTTGTCCCCGTGTTCCAATCCCCCCCTCCCCTTCCCCTTCAGGCTATGACAGCAGTGTGTGTGTGTGTGTGTGTGTGTGTGTGTGTCTCAATGGACGGAATAAAGAATATGCCTCTGTGTTAATCTTTGAACTGCACACAAGCGCGTGCACGCACACACACACACACACGCACACACTATCAGCGTTAAAGAGTACAGCTGCGATATGTAGGTCTCATTAGCACTGTGCTACGTGTCTTAATACTCCTACAGTGCGGAAGAAGGTGAACTTCTTTTTAACCCCCCCAATCGCTTCTAAAAAGGTCAATGTCTTGCGGGGGGGGTGGGGGGGGTATAGGGGTGAGGGCATTAAACCCAGTGATCCCCGCGCGCGGCGTTCGCGGCGAACGGGTGTCGCGCCACGAGCCGAGGGGGCCCTTTACAGCAAGCCTAATTCATTTCTCTAGACGACTGTGAAATTTGTCATTGACATTAGTCATTAGCCCGAGGCTAACCAAAAGATGATCTCAGTTAATAAATGATCCCTAACAAGGATCCCTCTCTCTCTCTCTGTATAAATATATATACTGTATATCTCTATCTCGCCCTCTCTCTCTCTCTCTCTCTCCCTATCACACCTCCTTTCTATTCTATCTATTCCTCTGTCTCTCACCTATTGTGCTAATGGCCAAGGCAGCTGTGAGAATGTTGTGCAATAAGACAACCCCCGCACCCCCCTCCTCTCTCTCTCTCTCTCTCTCTCTCCCTCTTTGTTTATCCGGCAATATCCTGCCCTCTTCCAGATGCCATGTTAGTCGGTGACATTGTAAAGACTTGTGGAGCGTTGGGGAGCAGAGAAAAAGGGGTTGATGGGGAGGTTTTGGGGGAGCTAGCTCGTGTACATATAAGCGAAAGATATGCAGAGAGAGGGAGGGAGATACACGTCTGAGGGAAAGACAAAAGCATATATGTAGGCGGGGCCCGTTACGTTGAGTTTACAGTGGCTGTGGACATCAGCGCTACTAATAAGGTCAAAGGTCAAAGTGTCGCACACTGGCTGAAATCAAACACTTTTTGGGTTTACATAATTTGACAATAAAACCTATTTATGTGTTTATTTATTTTAATACCTGGTTCCCCAATTATTGTTTCCTGAATGGAGAAATCCATTATTTGTCGACGAGGAGCGGACTGGTCCGTCTATCTCTGAAAACGTCAAGTCACATTTTTTCTCATCGCGTGGAGTAAATGGGATTGTTGAAATTGTGTTTGCGATGGGGTGGGTTGGTATGTGTGTGTGGGGGTCAGGGTGGCAAAAGGGAATAATGCAATATTCCCCATTTTTCTCCCCTACTCAGAGTTCCAATTTATTGAAGTAACAGAGCATAAAATGCACTGACAGCTGTAGATGCGCTTTATTTGGAATTAGTGTATACATGCTACAGCCCCGGCCGAGACGCGCCGGGCTTCATTGTATTTCCTGTAATTGCTGAAGCCTGGTAGAAAGAAGGGGCATCGGCAGTCGAGCAATTACAAGCTAACGATGACAGGGTGTACTTTTAACATCAGAGCCCATTTGAAACAGGGGGACGAGGGGGGATGGCCATGGCGGCAGGTCCGCCAAAGCCTCGTGTCGGGAGATAGCAGGTGTTAAACAATGACAAAAATGCTAATTAATTTTTTTTATTGGTCGAAGTGCTCGCCCGTCAACGCTGCCATCGTCTTGGCGATCGCCGTCGCCGAACACTTTCGGCAGCCTAAATGCCCCCGACAAACGCGGAACTCTTTGGCATTTTTGCGTGCATTTCTAAGTCTCCAGCTTCTTCACTTAAATGAGTCGGGTTCACTTACTCTCCGTGTATTGAGGGAGCACAAGGCTGCTTCACCACGCCACCCATTCATAGAGGCAGTTATTTTAGTTTTTATAATACAAGGTCTATGTGCAACACTTCCCAGAATACCAGCCCACCTGGACTCTCACAACTACATACCACTTCAAGTTACTTGAAGGTACTGTGTGGGCCAAACTCCAACCATAAAACAGCCTTTAACTGCCAAACTCATTTCCTTTACAGAATGCTGTCCAAACAACACTCAGCAACATACACACAGATACACATCTAACTTGTACATTGGTCTCACTCACACACACAAGGCTTCACAGAGCAGGCGACCAATAGCAGCGCAGCCCTAAGGCTTCATTCAGAGCCTTAAGTGAAGTGCAAGCAGGTGTGTTGAGTTGAGAGAATATGACAGTTGCAAAGGCACGTCTTGTAGGAGCACTAGTAACATGGCCGTATGGAAGTCGGGTTGCAAGAAAAAAAGCAAATCCCCCCCCCCCCCCTTCCCTTTTCCAACACACACACACAAGACCCCCCCCCCAAGAGTCCGAAACACCTTTTTTTCCATTTATTGAGATATTAGGGGAATCTGAGATGGGAGGAGATGCCGGTCTGCAGATGTACGAGAGGTTTTCGGCTCTCGCTCTGCAACATGCTCCCCGCCCCCCGGAAGCTCCCTGGACGCTCATTTACGGCTGACTTGGCGCGACATTCTCGCAGCGGCAGGTGAAACCCGACAACGCAGAACATTGTGTCTGAACAGTCGTTCGTATGTAGCGCCCGGTGAGAAGCGCCCAGGGCGCTGGGAAGAAAAGCAGCGGGACACATGGTGTTTGAACCGGCCCCGAGCCTCTGCCGACTGCTCCGCGAATTGATGTCAAGTGAGAACGACTCAGCGGCTGGGGCCCGAAACGCAGTCCAGACCGCATGAAATATGTATCGAGGTGTGTTCCAGCAGCTCGAGCTTGAGGTATTCTTTGAAGCCCCCGTTTTCATTCTGTGATTGATTCATGTTGACTTGCGCTTTGGAACCAATTAAATCGCCTCTTAACAAGCAAACGCGCTCGTCAGGCAGTCCAGCCAGAACCACCCAAATAATTAGCTCAGGATAAAGACAATGCGCAGAACTGAAGGCTGGCGATTTGTAGAAGTCGTGCTTTTACGCGGCTTCGTGTGTGGTTAATGCTTTGTCCGCAGGAGCGGGAACCTTAACAGTGTCGTTCGATGGCGATGACGCGTGCTTTCTCTAAAGAACATGAGCCGCCAGCCCCTGGGATCGTCACGACGCCAAGACGTGGAAGCACTTAGGATGTAAAATGTGCCCGGGCTGCAGTGTAAACACTTGTCTTCCATCACATTACATTTTCCATCATATATATTTATTTTTTTATTTTATTTTTTTTTCTCGACGAGAGGCTCTCGTCTCACACTCACCGTTTCAATTTGCAAACGACGCCGCTCCGAACTGCGCGTTCATTTGCCGCTGTTATTGCTTTTGTCGGGTCGGATAAATTGATGACATGACATAACTTGTTTGTCGGCTTGTTGCGCCGGCTGCCTGATTATGAGGTCAAGTGCATTAACAAATGACAAAGTGGGAGACGGGAGAGGGGGCCCCATCCTGTCCTCCGAATGGATGCCTGTGCTTTCCTTTACAGGAATTACGGCTATTACTCTGGCCCCCGGAGATTCTGCACAAGTCCCATCATCTCCCAGATCGACTTTTATGTTATTCTTTTTTTTTTTTTTTGTAAAATGGCTACCGGCAAGAAGGAGATGATGAAAAATAAGCGAGAACTGCAAGGTGTTCTATCTTAATCCCCCCCTCAAAACTCATTATGCCACCGAAGAAAAATCATAACGTGAACTATGACCAACAAGAGTCTTTTTAAATGAATTGTTTTTAAATGTATTTCCAAGAAGATATTTTCATTGTCCAATTACATTTTTCGCACACACACACACACACACACACACACACACACACCTACACACACACGCACAGTAAATAACTAAATATGTACTGAGGTGACAGCATTTACTAGATATACAGTATTTATGTTAAGTAGATAAAGGCCCTATACATAACGTACCCTAAATACATCTCATCCTATAGCACCAAAGTACTACACAATGAGATATATAAGATGAGTATGGATTCCGTCTTTAATAATGAAGGAGTCTGCTTGCAATTTAAAATGCTTCTCTAATGTCGCTTCTCCACCTCTGTGCCGTTATGGTCTCGGGTTCACATCCAATGGTTGAACTTTCACCTAAAACACACGTACACTCAGCTTAAAGTCTTAAGTTTTGCATCCATAACCACTTACTTCTCCGGTGCCAGATGTAGCCCAAAAACCCTAGGAGGTCAAGATGATTATCGACGAGTTCCACAAAAACCTCAATTCCACGCCTATGGGCTTCATGAATTCCTCATAACGGCTAGATGCTGGGATGGCGCGTCAGGGATTTCCAAGGACAGAAGAGGAGGCCCCTGCCAAGGTCACAGGGGTTCATAAGGTTGCTAGGCTACAACCTGGAGCGGCAAACTTATTATTGTGACCCGAGTAAAAGAGCAACATGCGTTTTCTGTTTCAGGCTTTGTTGTTTCACAGTTTTCTTATTGGACTTCGGGTTAGCTACACTAAATTAGCCTTCTAGAAGTATTTTAATGGTTACCGTTGCTAGCCTAACAGCATGACCTAAACACAGCGGGAACGGACATGATCTGGCAGAGAAGAGGAACATTTGACCTCTCTAGACCTGTCAGGTGTCAGCGTTTTCAGATTGTCTAATGCATCCTCGTTCTAAGAACGAGTTACTGTAGCTTAACGGCTTCACTTCCAAGTTGTACACCGTGGAGGTAATCAAACCAGAAGTATCTGCATAAAAGCAGACCTTTAAGCATGCTATTAGCACTCTACAGAGCACTTAATGGCCGTGTTGCAGCAGGAGATGCAGTTTCGTCAGGGTGCGAGCGTATCACCGGCACTCGGGGGACGCGACGCAATACATCCAAAGAATCCCCTATAATGTATTATCACAAAGTCAGACAGGGGAATCTTCAAACCCGACGCATGTCACAGCAGGGGAAAACCAGCTGACAAGACAGCATTAAGCATCCCCAGCCTGCAACGCAGCCCCATAGTGGCGGGAGTCACTTTGAGAAGAGATGTAGAAGAAAAAAGCCGTTCACCCTTTTAACAATCCTGCGGGGACAAGTCAACCCTGCGCTCGTATCTCAGATGGTACAACCTGCACACCTAGAATTACAATGGGGGGCACATCAAGGAGCGGCCAATCCTGACTGACAAGCACACACCCCCACTCCCCTTCCTCCCCCGCACCCACGGCACCCCCTTCATTTACAATTTACATGGGTTTGTGGTGGCTGGTGGGGAGAGAGGAGATAATCAGAGCTCCCCAACCAAGGTGCAGTAGCAACCCCCCCCCCCCCACCTAAATACTGTAATATCACCCTTTAAGGGGAAGAGGGCCCGTGTTCTTGCAGAAATCCTCTTAGCAGTGAGCTGAGGAAGAATCTGAGGATATGTCGCCTCGTGGGACAAGGGTATTGGTGGGGAAGGAATGGTGGGGTGGGGGTGGGGGGTGGGGGATTCCGGTGTGATCAGGCGCTCATCTCTGTGGGGATTGACCTCCCCCTCCTCCTTAATGACACCTCCCATTAATACAGCTTTAATTACACAAAGTCAACCTGCTCCTCCTTCAAACCCCCATCTCGCTGTCTCTGCAGGGGACCACTCCTTGCCTCCTCTCCATTAAGGAGAGAGAGAGAGAGAGAGGGGTCTAGTGCTTTTCCACACATGCAGCATGGAGTGCGATGCCATTTTCAGCCTCCCAGTGTCTTTTCACAGATTCTCGCGTGTGACACATTTATGGTCTGCGAGACTCAATTAATTTGCGTATATACACGCGCGATCCTGTGTGTGTTTGCGCCCGTTAGGGACACAGTGTCGTGAATGTATTTTACAAGCCGACGCGACTGGACTTGCCAGGGCTTTTCTGACAAGCCTGCTAGGGGAAGTTTACACTTTGGGGTACGGGCCTCCAGTCGACCGGGTATATATTTTTGTGAGTCGCTCACTTGCGCCCATTGATGTCTGGGCTGTTGGAAAGGACCTGAACAGGTAGACATTGTCCCCCCATTGCTAATCCTACGTATTGTAATGGTATGTTCGATATACATTCTACAACACAAAACAAAATAAATGTTTCGCTCTCAAAGCCACAGCTGCCCCAACAAAAATGGCTGCATGCGCCAGCGTAACTGTTGGCAACGGCTCTCAGTCTCCCCCACTTCCCCATCCGGAACATTCCGCGACGGGCCTCCTTTATAGCTCGGAGCCCGGACGTTCCCCTGGCGACCAAATGTTATCAGCCCATTACAACAAGGCACCCTCCTTTATGATTTATGCTTCCTAGGATAATAAAGTACAGTATCGGTAACATGTGTAAAGTGATCCCCAAGCGGCAACCTCTGTCTCCTTGATTAATGCCGATTTAATTAAGCGCCACACTAATTAAGCGATAAATAATTACAAGGTGTGCATTTATGCAAAGATAATAGCACACCTTGGGTGAAGCCAGGCCTGGGAGAACGCGTCCAATCAGATTGTGCCTTTGGACAAACAATAGATTGAGATTAGGTGCGTCTGGTGGAAATGGTTGACCATTGTTGTCAAGCTCGCGATAATAATCACAATTATTGAATGCCTTGGTATATTGAAAAAGATATTTTATAGACTAATAATCACTACACTTAACCGAAATGGGTGAAAAGGAAAGCTAGCTCATTGCAGCTCATTGTTCTTTTGCTATTGTGTTGTAAAGGTAAAGGTGCTTTATTGTCACATACACATACATGTAGCGAAATGTGTTCTCTGCATTTAACCCGTCCCTCAAATGCAGGGCCCGGGGACCAACTCCAGATATTTGCCAGTGTCTCTGGTCAATGGCATTGACAGGAGAGAGTGAACCGGACATGTTTTTTTTGGTTGTGGTGCAGGTTCGAATGAAACGTGTCTCGTTGATGTCAATATCTCGGTGTACAGTAGCCTACAGCCGTGACACCAGCAGATGCAATAAGCAGAGCACCTATAACTTCAACTCCGTACCAAAAGCTTGAGGCGTGCCTGCGGGTCAATAGACACATCGATATTTCACAGATTAAGTTGCCGTCCTCGACGCGGGGACATCCAAGGGGCCCATTAATCACACCGCACCTTACTGTCCTGCCACGCACAACCCAGGGACCCCCAATTTACTCTGGGTTGGCGTCAGCAAGCCCCTTCATGGAGCCGAGGTAGTAGCTACCTCCGGTCACACGCCTATTTGCTGTAAATATGCTTTACCCAACCCCCCCTCCCGAAACGTCAAGCATCTCCACGCAGCGACTCCTGATGCGTGTATAAGAGGAGTGTTATTTACACTGATTAATGGTTCCCAAGCTTTGGCAGGGTGTAAGCCGCTTGCATTCAGACAGCGCTGACAAATAAATCTATCAATCATACGTGGGCTTTTCTAATCCCCGAGCCATCAGGCAGAGTTGCAACCTAAACACTTTGTCACCGAGTGAACCACCGCCAACACGCGCACGCACGCACGCGGTGTGAAGTTAACGCAGCATTTTAGAAGGATACATCACAGCCAGGTTCTAATGTATAGGGGGGGGGGGGGGGGGGGTACACACTTTGTGAAA
>JAODLL010000012.1:934609-950749 GCA_026546735.1 Forbesichthys agassizii
CCCTCTCTTCCCCCCCCCCCCAGGATATAATCCACAAGCTTTACTTTTTACTCCTTGAAAAAGTAATATTACTGCCCTTATTACTGAGTATTAAAAGTAATTAGTTACGAACTAGTTACCTAAGAGTCAACAAGCCAAAGTGAAAACATTGCAGCCTCTCAAACCAGATGACAGGTTGGTTCAATTAGCTTACCCTAAGTTTAATAGGACCAGAAATCTCATTCTTGTAACGCAGTAACTATTAGTTACTTGGATTAGTAATTGTAATATTACTGTTTTGGAAATAGTTACACTACTATTTACAAAAAAAAAACAAATAATATTACAGTAACTAGCCACTAGTAACCAGCTAGTTACCGCTCGACACTGGTCCCAAATGTGTAACCCCAACAGCGCCAACTGAGGTACTGTGGCACTAACAAGGGCCCGATTGAGTAGCGCAATGACGACTGTTTAAAAGGAACAGAACTGCTCGTGCAGCGGTTACGCCTGCACATAAGTTGGTTCTCAAGCTTCGGGTTTGGGTCCCCACTGGGGTCGAAATACACTTTTATTTTGGCCGGAGAAGGGTGTCGTGAGAGTAATATTAGTTATTAGTAGTTGGTACATTTTTGAGTCTTGAGAGACAATTTAGTAAATGTTTTTATCCAAAACAAACTAATATAAACACCAAGAACATACTATATAGGGACCAGACATATTGGCATCCCTGGTAGGACTGGTCTCATTTTATATAATAGGGATACATTCTTAAACAGTGCTTATAGTTAGTTGCATATGTTTAGCCTGTTTAGATACTAATATGTTGTTCATAGTTTGGGAACGAAATATATAAAAATAAAACGTTTTTTCACCGGCTCAACAGTTTGGACACGTTTTTCAGCAGAACGTCAGATAAGAGCGATGGTTGAATCAGCTCTGGAGACAGAAGACAGATAATCACTGTGTTTTGACAGAGCCTAAACAAAAAACAAAAAAAGGCAAGCGTTTAAACGCAAGGCCAATCCATCTCGAATAGATGTCATCGACGCATCGGCCTTGGTACGAGATTTCTTTTTCTGTGCATAGTGATTTACGTCCATCCTCATTCTAGATATAGTTTTCTTGGTCTGTTTTTTTTTTCCTACCCTTTATCAGGTTAAGCCATCATTTCAGATTGAACAATTTCAGCAGTCACCACCCTACACAAAACACGGTTTTGGAAGAAAAAATAAATAAAAGTTATTTGTCGTGATATTACAATCTGCTTGATGGAGACATAGGGTAACCAATCGGAGGCCTGGCTGGAAAATAACCAGAGGAGAAGCTGAAATGGGTGCAATTATCGTGAGTTATATAGAGAGAAAGGGAGAGAGAGCGAGAGAGAGAGAGGGCAGCTCTTGTTAGAATTTGCTTGGTGGTCTTTCCCTTCAGCCCGACTGAAGTGGTTATGCAGGATTGTTTACTATAACCTTGTAATCAACCTGGCTCGGTTGACAGCTCACTATTAGCCCTGATAACAGGGGTGGCTGCAATTTGGCCCCAAGGAGAAAAATATATGTGTTTAAGAAGACACAGACAGACACACACTCACTCTGCTGGGGCCTCTTTCTGATGCCTTATTGATAGAGCGCTGTCCCTGTTACCCCTGGTCGTAATTTGTTTTCAAGAACTACGATTTGCATTGCGGAGGGATTACGCCTTTTTAATGCCCGCACATGGGTGAGAAGTGGGCAGCCGTTGAATGCTTGCAGGAGGATTGGGAGTGGGGATTGGGTGTTGGGGGGTGGGGGGTGGGGGGGTTTGGAGTTGGCGGTAGAGATGTGAAGGGGGGGGTGGGGGGGTGGGGGGGTTCAAACGATGCATTTTCCACGTCCTCAAGTGGAGAGGATTACAATTACAATTATAAATCAAAAGGCCCGTCGTGTCCATCAAACGACGGCCCATAACCCCTTTGTGTACCCGCTGCCAAATAACCGCAACTAGCAGAGATGAAGCAGGCAGATGCGAAACGCTTCCCGGCTAATTGTGGTGTATTACCAGCGCATGTTCATTGGGATATTATGCAATAAGTGTTATTTCAGGCAAGAACGGCAGTTCTAAATGGCATGCAAATGCAAGTCCCTTGGCAGTGTGTTAAAGAAAATCTACGCATCACCATTAAAGCAATAATGGGGCCCATGGCAGAGTTCAATCATCTTGTTTTGGATGTTACACTGATGTAGTGCAACAAGTTCAGATAAACTCCAACTGCTGCTGATAACTGACATTTAGATACAGGCCTGCAACAGCAATGGGGAGGAAAAACAGACTACATAAGCAAAGTTAAGTTGAATATTGAGTACTTTTCTATTGGGAGCATTTTTACAGTAGGCATTTTAAACGTCTAATCTAAAAATAAAATCAAGCTCTTTAATTTAACCTTTTTGCACCCATCTGTTTCCATACCAATATGTGCCTTCCAAAGCCAAATGCCATATTGGTAAACTCCAATTTGTAGCCAATGAAGAAACGCAAAGATTTTTATATTAAACCAAGATGTTGAGATGTTAAGTCTCCGGCACACTGTACATATTTTACAGTGTAAATATCCTATTTGCTGTCATTATCACATCAGTTAAAAGCAGACAGTGCTCGGGGATTTAAAACAGCTGCATGAGAGCAAAATTAAATAATTTTATATAAAAAACAAGGGTTTATGTAACACAGTATGCCACATCCCATTCAACCAGGCAAACACCTGACCGTCTATCCATCTCCAGGGATTTACTGAAAATTGAAAAGGTTTGCACAACAGGCAGAGGTATCACATTTAAGGTACATGACAATGTTACCATTTTAGGGATAAATAATCTAACACAAATACAATATTAAAACATAAATCCCTGATATCTTTTGGACACACTTTTTTTTATACTGGGTTTTTAGTTTGGTTTTACCTGAAACACAGATTTACATCATGCATCACATAATGGGACATGCGTATTCTCAATAGACGATATTTGCACAATTAAGATCACAACATTTACATATACTGTAATTATCAATTTATTTATTTTGCTTTCTCAATTACTTAAATCATTTACTGTGTGGTGAGAACTGTACTGAATACCACATGGGTTTCATTGAAATGTATAAATGTATAAGGTATTAATGAATGTAAATTATGACTACTAAATCTCATTTCAATTATAGACACTCCCATACAATGTGTGGTATTTTCCTACCATTCTCTCCTAGCCTGACATACTGCAACACCTGAAGAATTGTCCTTTGAATTGCCTGGTAATAACTACCATTAAACGCCAGAGAAACATAATTAACTTTTGTTGCACTGAAACCATCTTCTTGAAAAGGCTGAGATTATGCCATTTCATAAACGCCGGCCTAATGCCTCCCGATAGCCGACAATCTTTGGCCTAATAACGTTTCTGTTCAGATTATAACGTGGTAACATGTATTCACAATGTCAAGCGCGTGAATGAACCGGGTGACAGCTAGGGTAAAAAAAAAAAAAAAAAAAAAAGCTTAATTTTTGTTGTTTTTTTTTCTCCCCAGAATGGGATCAAAACAGGAAGATTGTAGGGTGAGCTGAATGCATTCCCCCTCATCAGTGGCCTTTGTACTGTGCATGTTCTTGACTCAGCTTTTCGGGGTAGTCTCCGAGTTGTATGAACCTAATCAGCAATCTGTCTGCCGCATCAGCGTAAATGAGTGTGCGTTTAAAACATTTAGGCCTTTGAGTCATTTTGAAATTCCATTTGGAATATACCATAGTTTAAAAAAATAAAGTTAGAAATGCCCAGATCAGTCCCCACCCCACTCAGTCCCCACCCCCGACACGTATTACAATAGATGGCCACTCTGCGCTTGGAATGAGCACAACCAAATACAAAAGGTGTTTTCTTGGTTTGGGCACCATGAGAACGTAGCTGCCGTATTTGCATTATCCGGGCTTAGGGTGTTTCAACGCTCGTAGACGATTGTTTCCATATGGGCTCGCTGTACGGAAAGCGGCAATGGATCCCTTACGTGTATGCAGATGTTCATCTCAATTCTCTGCAGCAGTTGGGTCCATCTGTGCAATGCACAGTGCGGTGGCAGCCTGTGTGAACAGAGGCATGGCAGGCATATGGACATTTTACAAAAGGTTACCCTGAATAAATTAGGTTGCATGACAATGTGTTTTGGAGAGGTGGCCTGCTGTGAGCACTACAGTAGGTGGTACTTAGCAAAATACTGTACTGTATGTTGGTTTGTTTTGATGTCGATCTGCATCTATGGTTACAAATGAAGGGTAAAAAATAAATAAATAAATAAATAAGCCACAGCTGGGCAAAATAAAAATGCAGTTGTAGAAAATATTTCCATCTTTTGTGTTTATATGTTATATTTAACATGAGCCAACTAATGGGTAATTTCAGATAGTTTAGTAATTAATAGTATTGTGTGAATCTTAAAAGGTGCAAAGTATATATTCCATAAAATACAACCAATGAAAACACTGTTTTCAGACTAGATATATTTAGATTTACATGGAAACATTTTGTAAAATGCAATTATGAAGTGAAACATGCATTTCATCTGTTTTTGAGTCAACAACTTCAAATCAATAATGTCAATTTTCATCTGAACTGCCTAAAAGCCTTCCAAACCACACTTTGTTTTGCATAGTCGTGTTGTACAAAATCCTGTGTTTGCCGTATTAAATGTAAAACTGATTAAATATCGTGTTTACTCTGGCAGCCAAACGTGTACAGTAGGTTCTCATTTGTTTCATGTCTTAGAGGGACATCTAGTGGTGATTCAAACAAATTACAGGACAAACCCAACAACGTGCAAGCATGTGCAAGCAAGAATATAAACATACATCTATTTGGCTGCCATTTTACAGAGCTGAGTCATACTTGTTAACTTTTTATAAGGACTGATTTTGAGGACACATTTTAAATTATCTTCCTTGCTGGTTCCACCATGGCAGATGATATTGTGTGGATGCAAACCTACATAGTCAAATAGTCCCCCACCCTGCAAACCAACTGTCAGAACTGTTCAGAAAGACAGCCACTGCACCTGACCATTGTGTTAACCGTCTTTAATAAACACCACTGCCTCCTCCTCTAATCTGCCAGTGTTAGCTCTCATCTGCACATCACTTCCATCAGTGCGTGGGCGGTTAGCATTGATTAATAATAACAGCGGCTGACGAGGCAAGAATAATTCACCCAAACAAAAGGTGGGCCTGCAAAACAAGGATGCCAGCAACGACGGATTGGGGGGTGGAGGTGGGGGGGTCGGCACCACGGACCGTTTCTGATGTCGGCTAATTGAAGCTTTGTGGCAGTGGCGAGGGAGGTTCAAAGGCGACCGTGCCCGGGGGCCCGACAAGGCGACATTGTCTCCGCATTTGGAAGTTGCGCCTTTGATGTGCTCTCTTCGTCGTGACGACGCGCGGCTGGAGCTTTGATTACGAGAGGTCGCGGGCGGCCGGTCGAGGGGAGAAAAGGTGTATAAGGCCAGCTTTAAGGTAAGGGCCGCACACCGGACACTACAGGGCTGAAGTGGCGCTGATATTCATGATCGGATCACACATATTAATATTGATCACTTGGAGCTAAGGTTTTGATGTGGCGGACACCGCCGGGGTCACTTAAGGGTCTCTCTTTGTTTAAATGGCAACTGCACTTCCTTGAGCACTTACAGGTGATCTGTGTCGATGGCTGTAAAGAAGGACGACCGGGGAATCTATCGGGGGTGAAGAGACAAAGATCCCATTAAGACGAATGTTTCCCATTGCCGCAATTCCACATTTTCAGCTCTGCAAACATGCCAAATGCAGAGCTCAGCGTGTATGACCGGAGACGGCTGGTTCAAGCGTTCTCCGTGGGGTTTGTAGCCGAGCGACAATGGTCGGTTTTTATTGCTCAGCCTTTTGTTGCAAAACATAAAGGGAGAGGGGTCTGCATGATGAAGCGTAAGGGCACTTTGAACAAAGTACAGATCAATAGAGACCATCTAGCTTGGAGATAATGTTGGAGATGGATGTCCCCACCCCCCATTGAGAAGTTCGAGTGGTCATTGAAGTGTCACTGATAGCGCTCATAATGGAATAGGGTTCAGAGGTCTCTCACCATTTAGAATGGAGAGTAGCGATATTCACCGGTCATCGGTAAGGACCACTGGACAGCGTTCGGATGGGTTCATGGGCTTGGTTGGACCAGGAGGCCTGTAATCTGAGGCCCTAGGCGAAAGACAAGTGCAATGGATTTGGGAGCGAAGGATTTGGCACAAGTTTAAATTCGGGGTGATGAATGATTGTCCTACTCTCAGCAAACGCTGAGGGAATGGCACTTGACTTACACATGAAGAGTTCAGATGCAAAACCCTCTAAGTCCATCTGACATGTTTTGTTTATAAATTGGCAATATATTAGATGTGACTGTTTATTCAGTGATTACATTTTCATTGCAATAAAGGAGAAATTAGCAAACAGAAATATAGCTAATTGCTACTTTTTTGTATCTGAACTCTTAACATAGACTATGTTTGAACCATAATAATATGCTGGAGAAAGAAAACGCCACCATACAGCACAGACAGATGAAGACATCTTAAACAAAAGCACACACTGATCATGTTTGACAGCAAACAGTTCAAAGTTGAAAAGAAGATGTTGCCGTATTTTCTACAAGAGATTCAAGAGGTTACAACAAACAAGGAACAAGAAGTGTCAAGATGATGTCTTCATTCAGGTCTGAACATATGAACATATGAGGAATGGTCTTCAATCTGACCTAAATATGCTAACCTGACATGCCAGCTGTTTGAAACTGGGTTCTCTCGCTTCTTCCTAAATACAAATCATGTTTTAAATACATTTGTTCAAAATAAATATTAGGAAAAACATTATTTGTGCTTATCTGAATAACGTATTTGTATTTGTCTCCATTTCTATCACACACTATGTTTACCGGACTGTAGTACGAAAGATATCGAGCTCGCCGGACTGATTCTCACTGCAAAGTCAAACTGAAGCTGGCGACATCAGGATGGTCTTGCAAGACCAAAAAATGCAGGACCTTGTAGCACTGGGTGTTTTTAAAGACAAGCTATCTTTATCTACTATCTACACGTCAGTGATTTTAGAAATGTTGCATCTTTGAACTTGTTGCTGCTATTTCATTATGTATTACGGCTGGATGGTATGATTGTTGTGTATTTAATTACCGTGTGCCGAGGAGTCCGTGCTGACGTCATAGGTCACGTGATTTTGGCACCTTCACATAATATACAAAGTCAATGGAAGTCGAAAAACGGTTGTCAAAATGGTGGCTTATACACCGTTGTTACGAGAACAGTGGCGTAGAGTGATGTACGGTAGGTTGGAATCCTCAATAGCTGCACTGTGGGATAGAATCAAGCATCTCCAAGACGCCCAAAAATCCACGCAAAACATCTGCCACCCTCGCTACTGGGAGAGTGGCGGGCCTCACCAAGTGTCTACTGGGTGCAGGGGGGGCACAATTAGTGGAAGGGGGGGAGGAGGGGAAGGGGGATCGCCTTCTCCTTTCAGCGATACCCATGATGAGCTGCTCTGCCGAGTGTTGTTGGCTAATTCTCACTAACTACAGCCCTGTGTAATCACATACCCCAATTAACCAGCCCGGCTCCTCGCTTCCTGCTTCGCGCGCCCGCCCGCCCCGCCCCTCCCCTCCCGCCACGCCACGTAATTAGCTTTCATTTGAAAATAAAACAGAAAGGAGCACCTCGGCGATTGTGAAACCACTCCGCCCGCTCTCTCCCTGCCTCTCCCACCACCCCCCTCCCCCCACACACACCCCTCCTTATACCATAATGGCCAGCAATTTCAATCAGATGGATTTCTATCACCGACACCACAGAGAATTGGCTCCCTATTCTGTTTCTCCTGCCAATCTCCCCAAACAACCGCTTTGCCTCTATAGACTACATGGCCTCTAGGTGTTAAGGCAGCTAGGCCTACAGGACAGAGGCACAGGTGGCACGAAAAGGCCTTGCACAGACTAGTTTTGTTAAGCTGCTGTGGTCCATGAGAGAATCACACAATACATGTCAGCAGGAACAGGATGGGTTAGTGGCTATAGAGTAGTTTCAGCCTCGTCCGTCCATCAGCACTACGTCACATAAGCTACTCTGTGCTGAACATCTGATACATAGACCCCCTGTATGCTCGACAGTAAGTATATTTTCATTGGCTGTTCACCTTCACTCACAAGTCTGTATACATAATTCATACACGCTAATACAGTACAGTGCTTGATTTACTAATTTCAGTGGGTTTATTTTTAAAAAGTAACCGTATCCTACGTATTTACAATTGTGTACGTTTTATGTCCGACTTGATTAGTGAGTTACGTTAGCTGGTTATTGTGCATGTCAATCAAAATACATCCCATTACGTAGGCAGATCTTGACGCAGTTAGCCAGCGCTGTCCTGGACTTTACGCAACTTTACGCTGACTCTGCCAAACTAGTGGCTGGGGTGACCCACAACCCAACTAAAGATTGTGCTAGTTTTGGTTAGCGTTAGATGATCTTATCCTTCCTGAGCATTAAACACATCATCCATCTCCTGTGTGCCTGAGGATTTCTTAGAAGAAAGACCGCTCCAAGACAGTATTTTGAACAAATAGCTAATGTTATTAATTAAAATGCAAATGCAGTAAATTAAGTAATTAAATAATATTGAATGCAGAGTTTCCCCTCAAGGGTTAAGCAAATTAAGCAAATATGTTGATTGAAATACTGAAGGTTTAATTCTTTATGTATACGTTTATAACCCCCATTAATCTGTCTGTAAATGACAGAAGGTTGTGTTTAAACTTTGAAGAAGCTGAAGGTAAATGGTAAAATGGACTGCATTTATATAGCGCTTTTCTAACCTTCCGGCCGCTCAGAGCGCTGTAGAGTATTGCCTCCCATTCACCCAGTCGCACATTCATACACCGATGGTGCGACCAACCACAGGGAGCAGTTAGGGTTAGATGTCTTGCTCAAGGACACCTCGACACTTGGTGAGGAGTTAGCTGGGATTGAACCAGTGACTTTTGGATCACATGTCGCCATGCTGTACCCACTGGCCACTATCGCCCACAGGTAGGTGTAATGTAATTTGTTTCAAATGCCACAAATACCAATCAGCTCTCAGCAAGTCAAATATCTCACCAATCTTATTCCTGATTGGTCTGGCAAATCGTCCTTGCTTGTCAATCACACGAATGGGCAGGCACAGCTACAGTACAATAGGTTTGTCAACAAGCTCCAGGAAATAGAGAGCAGAAACTGTAAAAATCTGAGCGTTGCAACTCTCAAGTCCTTCCCTACGGCAACTTTAGGGGCAACAAAGATCCTCCGCGTTGACGGGACAGAAGCCTTCTAGGTCACACAGTGAGTTTAGAGAGAACCGCGAGGTGCTGCTATTAGGCAGCCGTCAGCGGCGTGAACGGCTCTCGCAGCTGCCGCGGTAATGTGACATGAACACCCCCCGCGTCAGCGCCTCCGGCAACAGTTCCAGTCGTGCGAGCCGTTGTTTCGGCGGAGCGAGCAAGCAGACAGAGCGTGGCCCGTTAAGTGACACGGACCTGACATTTCCCACATACTGTAACAAGGTGTTAAATCCCACCCCATTCTAGCGCCCAGACGATTTGCAGGTGTTAGCGTTAGCCAAAGACCTTTAAAGTTTCAAAATGTGGCAAAGGTGAAGACTCTATTTGAGGTCTTGCTTTTTTCCCCTTCCCCCTCTCTCCCTCTCTCCCTCAAATCTATTTCCTTTCAACGCGTTGCTTTCTCTCTCCTTGTCCTGAACTAATGGCAGAGATAGTAGTTACCCGAGGGTTGTTTGTGGGCAAGGAGAACTCACTCAAACTCAAGAGTGGCTCAGAATATGAAGGGGGTTTGGTGAAGATGTCTACCGCTAAGTGCAGGTGAGCGTTTTATAGGCGCAGTAGATCTAATGCTGATCTAATTACTATGGGGCTTGGTGGATACAGGCCCTATAGTAAATTAAATGCATACAGTATTTGTTAACATTTGCTTGGTCACTGTGGGTTCAGATTAAGGTCATGAAGTCTTCTTTAAAGTTCAGGAAATGTAGGACATAAAAAACATATGTAAATCATGTAAAATGTGAGAATATATTAGATATGTGTTTGGTGGTAGTGTTGAAACAGTAGTGTTCAATTATTTGTTTCTGGCTTTCTCTGCTACATATTCTCTTATCTGACCTCTTTTTGAATAAAACCTCCTGAACAAAGATGTCCTCTCCTTGTTGACCCTGCAGCCAATGACAATCAACCATTGTTAAAATGCATTGTGTGTACTCAGACATTTTATTACTCATACAGTAAAGATCGTAAAATAGTAGTTTAGTAGGGTAGTTTCCTTCAACCAACTACAATTGGCTACAACTACTGTAAAACAAACTTTAACCTGTTCATCTACCAGAATGTTCTACTTTAGTTTCCAACGTTTTGTCTCTAAATACAGGCTATAGAGAAAACGTTGTGATGTAGTCTTGCAAGATAAACACTACTCCTACTTTACAAATGTGACACTGTCATTCACATTTTATAAATCAGCTTATCAACTTATCATTATTAACGAAATACATGTGTGTTTAGCTCACTTTAACTTATAATATGATTCCATACAGCACAACTGAGAACTGCAGTGTGTAGGCTACCGTAGCACCCTTAAAATTGACATTATGTGAAAAAATACAATTCATAAACTTGAATTTATCAGGCTACCTGTATGTCAAATTCAAGCCACTTTAGTATTGTAGCACATAGCCTAACATTGAAAAGCAGGGACAACTTAAAACGTTAAGAAAGTACATCGACTTTCACACCTGCATCGGTGTGCTAGCGCTGTACCATAGCCGACTGTATTAGAAATAGTGGGTACGCAATTATAAAATTATATTTAAAATTATATATACAAAGTATAAAATAATTAGCATACAAAGAAAATTATACAAACCTGGTACGTGGTTATTTCTGTAGCCTACTTGTAGCCTTGCACTGCCAACACGTTTAACATTAAAACATAATTGTACTATCTTGAGGAATTAGTAGGCTAACTTGATTTAATTTGCGTTGTTTTGGCTATTTAATATGGATAACAGCATTTAGGCTCACACCAAATCACAAAATACTGCCCCTATTGGCTCGGGGTAATAACAGTTGCCACACAGCCAACGTATACAGTATTTATAGTATATATCTTAACTTAATGCATGTTCAGGGTTGGGCGTGTGTGTTCCAACTGTTTATTGTCAGGGAAGATGTTTTATCTCATTGTGGGTCAACATCTTTCTTGTTCAAATAAGACGAGGCCCTAAATTACCCCATGGATGTATGTTACTGGAAATGTAAGCAATATTAATAATGATTACATTTGTTTTTCATTGCATATTTGACATGAAACCGACCCGTGTGACAGTTTAGATGTCATCAGCATCATTTGTTCATCATACTGTATACAGCCCATTTACTGTCTAGTCTATACTTTGTGAGGTTTGAACAGAATAGCTCTTGTCACATTTCATATTAATTTGAATAAAATGTGGTTGTCGTTTTCCCACTCACTTGCTATATGACTCCAGTTCAGCTCGCTTGCTGGTGGTGAGCACGACTGCCTTCATGAAACGTAACGCTCCTTCAATTTGCAGATGGAAGGCAATGACACCAGGGACGATCTGAGAATGAATATGCATTTGGATGGAAGTGGATGTTATATATTACCATATTATCTTGCAGAGTATTGACTCTGTGGCAGGGAGACAATCACAATGACAAAGTTGGTCAATGTAGGCCAATACACTACCCCCCCCCCCACCCCGTCCAATTAGCAGTGATCAACAATATATTTGGATAGATGGACACAGAGAGGAAATAGAGAGAGAGACAGAGAGGAGGGGGGGGGTCTAGTTTCTTACAGTAAATTGCTGTAAAACAATGAGTGTGGACAAAAATCGATACGTTATTTCAGGTTCAATAAATTGTGTTTTGCATGTATTTTTCCAGCACTAAACACCTTCTATCCTTTTATCCGTCATCTCTTACGAGAGGCAAACACACATTACATTTCCTACTGCTTGATTTAAAAGTCATCTCTGAAGTGTATGTACTGTAGCTTAAACCTTGGCCTTTGATAGAATCGCTGTGATTGAATCTCGGCTGTTTCAGGGAACTATCTTTCATGCCTCATGTCTGATCAGCCAATCCAGTGCACCCGAACAGCTCACACAATCACACCACAACTCAGCTTGAACCCATCTGCTATACAGATGCATATAGTGTAACCTGACACACCAGATATCTGTGTCTGCTAAGGCACATCCCTCTGGGGAGCCATCCACTGAAACTGCTTCAAAAGGGCAGACGCTTTCAAAAAAATGCATTGGATGTGATTGGATGAACCTGTGAACCAGCAGTCTGTTGCTAATCCACTCTTGCAGTAGAAAAGTCTGAGAGTGAAAATATATTTTCCTTTGAGAAATTTGCTAGGACCAGAAATATTGCTATTGTAACGCAGTAATGCAGCATTACTTGGATTAGTAATTGTATTAATATTACTGTTTTGGGAATAGTAATTAGTTACACTACTTGTTACTGGAAAAAGCATGTATTGAAACAGTGGTAGAGCTAGATGAGGCGATCAGAACAGTTTTTCAGCGCTGTCCAATAGTGTCAAAATGAACCAGAGGTGTACGGCCAGTAGGAGGGAACGACTGCAAGCACTTCCCAAAGGAGCGTGGCTGAAACAGTGTGGCGATGTGGAAGGGGCGTTAGTTTCTACTACACAGCACACCGACACAGCAGCAGCGATGAATGGTCATGAACGGCTTGGTCATCACACTATAGCACTGTGATGTCACCGTTCTCCTGCGATCCACATTCAAAGGCCAGCGAAGGAGCAGGAACAACACCCCCCCCCCCCATCTTGACAGCTACTATACAGTAGGCGTACTATACCTTTTGAGTCCAGGGTTTGGATACAGAGAACAGGCTTATCGTGCTAATAAATAACCCTGGAAGGTGAGGTGAACACGGCAGCTTCTCTCTCTCTCTCTCTCTCTCTCTCTCTCTCTCTCTCTCTCTCTCTCTCTCTCTCTCTCTCTCTCTCTGGGATTATCCCTTTCACTTAGCTCCCGCGTGTTGCTAATTTCTCCTGCCAGGTTGAACTCCCAGAATGCACCGCGGGGATTGGCGGTCTCCACTTCAATCTCCTCCTCCTCCTCCTCCTCCTCCTCCTCCTCCTCCTCCTCCTCCTGTGCCTAGTCCTTCTCCATTACACCCTTCGCGTGGACTGCATCCTTCCTCCTCCATCTCCTTTTAATCTCTCTTCTCCACTCTGTATGTGAACCAAACACTTATAATAATAATATATATATATATATATATATATATATATATATATATATATATATGTTGCATACAGTATGCAATATTCTGTTTCTTTTATGGAGAGAGGCTGCCTTAGATGTTTGGTTTAGACAGAAAAGTAAGATGTGTGGCAAACATCAGTGGTCATGCCTCTTCGGTATCTTGGAATTACTGTTGTTGTACACGTCCAATATGACTTGTTGTTTTGATGTTATGAATCTATTTTGATGCATTTTCTCGTAACATGTTTGTTTTTACTTATGTTAAAAAATATCATAATGAATATCGATATTTCAGTTTTCACGTTTTGTCAATATCGTGCACCCTTATAACCACCTCGGTCGGGCTGAAGGAAAAGACCATAAAGCAGATTAAGTGATTGAGAAGCATTTCAGGCGCTAGTTAGTAATAGTTATAGTTACTGTACATGGGCAAATTATGTCAATATATCAGGATCTTGTAATATTGTAGCCTGCAAAACACAGTCACTGTATAAATAGTGTGTTATATTTTACACATAACACCCACAGGACATGCACAGCAGTATGGAGTGTCCAAAACAGTACACAGTACACGTATATTTACATACTGTCAACAGATAAAAGGTTCAATCCTGCTTTGACAGTTTTGATAAAAGACACAACAGCGTTTTTGTAAAAATGTCAACTGGGCTGAAAAATCCTTGTCAATTAACCCTTTCATATTTAAATACACTTTGCCACAGCACGACAACGCAGCCAGTCTCCAAGAAATAACTATAGTATTTCTTGGATAGGTATAATTACATAGGGTTCTTTTCTTAAATTGTCAGTTTCATCTACCATTTCACAAGAAATTGCTTGACATGCTGGCTGATTGACACATTTATGTCTCAATTAGAACTGTTGAATTATACCGGTTAATATCTTAAAAATATCTTAAACGTAATACGGCATGCAGGTACATGGAGTGTATAAAGGGTATCTTAAGAGGATTGGACTGTGACCCTTTACAATTTTGCTGTCCCAGGCCTACAGTGTCGTCAGGGGAAGCAGGATGGTTTGGTTTGGAGCGGAAGACCATTAGTGGTCGGGGGAAATATTGTGTCGTGTTCCATCAACCCTACGGCAGAGGGAAATTACATTATTGTTCCCATTGCACCCATTTGACCTAACCTATGAACAGACAAGGACAGATAAATGTGTGTGTGCTTGTGTTCCCTGATTGTCATAATAACAATAATAATAATCATCATCATCATCATTATTACACATATAGTGCTTTTCAAGGTACTGTAAACATTTACTGGATGTGTGTGTTTACATGTTTAACATAGCTCTATATGTACAGGTTTTTAAAGGCAATGTGCTGATTCCATTTTTGATTTCCAGTAAGATAAAGAAATAAAGTTTCATATATGTTTCGTGTTTTTCTGCATCTTTTAGATGCACAGGTTTATTTGTGCAAGTTTACACAGCAGATAAAGTCTCTCACCTTAAGGCTAATTCTCACACCATATTGATGAAGTCGATGCCACAGCGCGTAGTACTATAAATCACATAAGCCAGGGAATATATACAGGAGATATTGGGGTTTTATGCCCTCTCAGCAACATTCGAGTCAATTTTGCTCTTAGTGTAAAAAAGCAAAACATAAATAGTGGCAGGCTTGACAATGCAGGAAAAAAAAACGAGTTAAGTCCATGCAATGTAATTAATTTGCTTTGAGGTGAAAATATCCCACAGAAGCTCCGCCCCCACACATTGACACGCATTGCAAAGCCAAGGGCATTGTTGATATGAGCAGTGTTTGCTTCTACACAGCCAGGGCTGTGTAGAAGTACCAGAGTATTTTCTTCAGCACACACAGAGAACATTATTAAGATAGGAGACATTTGATGAATTTGACAAAAAGGTGCATTAGTTTACAATTAACTATACCTTTAACACAACAAACTAACAAAACAACAACAGACAAACAAACTAACAAATAACTGTTTTTGCCCGCCTGCTCTGGTTCCGGAAGTACAGTCATTTCCCATACAATTTCTCCACTGACTTTTCGTGAAATCCTTATACAAGGAGCTTAAAAACACGTTGTATAAGAATTTTGCGTGAAGTCAATTGGAGAAAATTAATAGGAAAATGTACTTCCAGAACCAGACTGTTATGCTCTATACCCTGTTTCTCTCCCTTGTCTCTCAGTGCACAAACCATGGCTTACCCACTTGGTCTAGACACCTCTCTCTCTCTCTCTCTCTCTCTCTCTCTCTCTCTCTCTCTCTCTCTCTCTCTCTCACCCTCTCTCTCTCCTTAAACCTTGGGCCGAGAGAATGCAGCCGGCATCACAAGTGCCGCCGCCACGCGACGTCTCCCACGGCCTTCTCTTCCCCCGGCTGGCTCATCGGCGCCGATGGTGAACTGTTTGTTTAGGGAACCTGGGGGCCACCCCCTCCCCCCCTCCCTGAAAATTGTATTCCATCGACCATGCTCGCTATCAACACACAATTATCTGGGTTAATCATGTGGAACTGTGGCAAATTCACCTGGGGCTCAGGAACTAATGACATTCTCGTCCGGCCCTGCTTTAGTGAAATGGCCCCGGCACCTGCAGCAGGAACACGCAGATTGCTACCGAAAATGTGGTCTCATTTCAACCCCCCCGCCCCCCTTCGCCCAACACATCAAAATGTTTAATTATTCAATGACGTCAAGATAGTTATCTCTCTATACATACTGACTATATAAATTACCTC
>JAODLL010000012.1:950849-975849 GCA_026546735.1 Forbesichthys agassizii
TGAGGGCGTGAGGCACTGGGGATGTGGGCCGTCTCCCCGGTCGTCCTACCCCAGCGAGACCAGTGAAACGTTACAGTTTGAGCCAATGCGATCTTATGTTCATTTTCATAGTGGCTTAGGAAGCCTAACAACAACACTAACAAATACATATAATATGCAACATATGTAATCGTATGATGCAGATTTAAATTGACAACTTACAATACAATATTTTATTTAGAATAGAATATTTATTTTGATGAGCACCTCACCGCACCTCGTCTCCTCTTCTTTCCGCAGCTGTCAGCAGTGTCACTGATGGTCTTGTAATGTAACCTTCTCTCCATATGTGTTTGTATCTTATGCTTCCCTTCTTCGTATGTATTATTCATGAATCTCTCTGCTTGTGTGTGTGTGTGTGTGCCACTAGTCTCTGCAGTAACCCCATTTACAGTATTAGAATATAAATGAGCCTCGTGAATATTGTGCCTAGAAAGGCATGGTTTCAAAATATATAAACATTTAAGCATTAGTAGATTTAACTCTGTTTTAATTTTGGAATAAGAATCCTGTAGAACCACTAGCTGGTTTACTCATACTGTATTTTATAATATATGTTTGTTAGGCAGACAAGCATTCATGGATTTATAAAAAGGTGCAAAGAAAAAGATGTCTGCTTGTACATTAGAAATTAGTATAATTGTTGATCTGTTGATACGGCATTCTTGCAATAATTACCACACATTACCAAGTGACATGAGCCATATGCAGCACCTGGTAAGAGTAAAACCATTTACACAAGGTTGCTTCAAGCTAAAAATGTAAACCTATAGCCCCTTGTTCAGATGTAGATTTATTGACCCAAATATATTTTGTGTGTACAACAAAATATAAATGTAACAGGCTTGTGGGATTCAGGTTTAGACTACAATGGTTTAAAGTGGACTCTTAGATTAAATGTCACCGTTCTGAGCTACTGAGAGGTGAAAGGATGAATGTGGAAAGCTGCTGAGAATTGATAGATGTAATTCCTTCTTTATTATTAGTGGTTGCTTTTCCTAAACCCTGCCAATGCTTAAATTGAGACTGCATACTGTAAGAAGATGTGTCCTATAAATACTTCCCACACATACAGTTTTCTTTGGCCAATCAAATTTGTACGCCTCAGGCCTCATTAGAAAGACTTGCCATCAATTTTGATCATAACTATGAATTACACAAAAACGTATTACATTACAGTACCTTACTTCTTAGCAATGTCTATAGACTTGACTTAGTGATTTTACTGCTTGTCTCTAACAATCAGGAAAGGCCCCTAGCATTGCAGTTTGGCATGCAAAATAGCCATGGCTGATCTTGCATTATTAAGATACTGAAAAACATTTTTAGAAGGGATAGTTTTCTTGAGACTAGAATTACTTTTTTGTGCTAGCTACATCGCTATCGACTCCCAAGTAATGTTCTATTAGATTTGTGTGTGGATTTAGCTCCTTATCTAGAAGGGAAGACACACAGTAGCCTAATCATGCTAGATACCCTTATCTGTCCAAGTAATGTCCACTATGGGCTCCTTGCTACTGCAACATATTCCACATTCAGGTTCAATTAAGTTAATTTGAGATGTATACCGTAGTGTAGATGGCCTTCTTATTACTTGCAAGCAAGGTTTTTGATATGGTGAATATCTTTTATGAATTTAAAAGTAAGCACACCATCGGAAATGATCATTGGAAATAAGTTCAAGTATAAATCTAAGAACATTTTCTATTTATTTTTTATTTATGAGACGCCTGGTCATTTTGAACTAAGGTCCTTGAGTGCTTTCCAGCATTCAACAACCCATGAGCCTAGACAGTACAAAAACACATAGGCTACTACAGTAGTACTAGTTATACAACAGACTACAATGACTGTATTTTTCAACTGTAATAAATGGTTACAAAATTAACTCTTTATGTTTATGAACGGCTTGTGTCTAATTAGTGACATAGCACCCTTGGACTTTGGGGAGGGGATGGGAAAGACCATCTTAAAATGATAAAATTGGACAATGATAGCTCTTTCACTAGGTTACACACCACTGGTATAAGGTTACGGTCTAGAGTAGACTAAATTAATTAATTACATTATACTGTATATTGCCATACTGTACATTGTTGTATTCTTAGAAAATTGTCTTGTCGAATGACCTGGATAATATAAAACATTTGAAGAAATGATCAGTGCAAACAATTCATTGAAGGTTTGAGACAATTCATTAACTCACTATTGAGTTTAGTTTCTTCATGTTCTACATCAGCCTTTTTAATCAATTGTACCATTACATTACACAGATTAAGTGGGAAATGAACATACTTCGAAGCAGATATTTAATTTCTTAGGAGTTTTGTGTTCCCTCTGGCGATCACTGGTTTCTTGCAGATCACTGTTTGAGCTGTATTTATTGAAACCATTGGGTTGTGTTAATGACAGGCTCAATCTTATTCATAGACATAATATGCCTCATCACATAGGCGGAAACATAAGAGGAAACAGAGCACATTTGCTTTCAGGGTAAATTCACATGGACTAGGTGAGGAGGTTGCTATTTATAGCTCTAGTGGTACATGAATGCCCCACCCATACACACAACAGCCTGTGTTGCACACACACAACCTCATGCATAGCCTAAAGTATTTATACACACACAGGCACACACACACACACACAATCTCATGCATAGCCTGTAGTATCTATAAACAAACAATCATTTTAGGATTTTTACATTTACATTTACATACATTTTATGGTATTGTTATTGATAGCCCTGATGACTAATGAACCTGATGCTCAATGCTGTTGAAGTACCAAAGGTAAAGCCTACACACTGGCACGCTTACACATGAACAAATCCAACATGCTATCCCTACATGCGCATGCACTTACAAAGCATGAACAAACCATGAATATATAACATGCTATCACAAACATATATGGTTATGTTTTTCACTGTAAATGAGCTCTACTCATGTAATCACAAAATAACTAAATTGACGATGACGATGGACACGGCTGTCTTTCAGATTATAACATAGTTACTTTAGATTTATAATACACACACACACACACTCTCTCCCTGCCCCCCTCCCCTCTCTATGCATGGAGCCATCCTCTATGTTCTGAAACAGATGGTGAATGTGATAATGTGATACCAAACCCAAACTCCCTCTCTCTTTTAATCTGACTCCATGTGTTATTTTTATTTTACCAAGATGAAGTAAGGCCTAATTTTAGTAGCCTAGTAAATATGACAACAGAAACAGAAATATACTCACAGTACACACATATTTGCTAAATATTTCTACAGATAAAAAACAAAAAAAAAGGATTTACATATTTGGAAAATATTTTTACAGCTACAAATTTTTTTTACATCGGGAGAATAACAAGTTGACCAGTGACCAGTTGTCCATCCAGTTTACAGACTACAATTGGTCAATCGGCTCCTTACTCGTTTTCCGGGTTCAGCCAATTTGATTGAAGTAGGAGTGGTTTTCAACAAAGGGACACTAATAGATATTGCAGGCTTTTAGTTCTAATTTTGTTAACAGCTAATGATAGCACTGCAGCAAAGTGTATTATAGTGGATGGATGCTGCATTTGCATTTGGCAACTGTACGCGAGTCAACAGTGTACTTTTTAAAGTCCAGGGTTATTCAGTCCCAGTCTAACCCTATATCCCAGCATCACTCACTGAAGTGGGTTTACCACATGCCAGAGGAATTGTTGTCAAAAATCCATCTCTGGTAATTTTTGCTGTCGACACACCTAAACCACGCCCGTATATCTATTAACACGACGCTGATTGGAAAGTTCAATTGCTACTCGGACACATTCAAAATGATTCCTAGGCGTTCCAGATTCTCACGGCAAAATTAAATTGAATTAGATCAGGATCAGGAGGAGATCAGGATGGTCTTATAAGGCTAGGTTTACCTGTCCTGGAGAGTAGCTGTAAGGGCTGCATTAGTGGAGCGATGAAAACGCTCACACAGGCCGGTAAGCTGCAGTGTGGTGGAGTGCTGCCTAGCATATAGTCATGGACGTCCACAGTTCCCAGTGAGCGATTAGAGGAGAGGTCAGAACCGAGCCACCAATGTAGGCATGTGCCTCATCAGCTGTAGTTGTTGACGACAATGGGATGTTTTTAACTAACCCTGCCAAAGCCAAAGGCAAATGTACACGTGGACAACAAAGAATATTGGTTTGGCTGTGATGTCACAGAGCGGGGTTGTTCCTGTGTCATTGAAAGTAATGTTCTCCAGCTTTAACTGCATTTCTGCAGCCATGCCAGCCTAATCCACAAGAAGATGAACAGTGCCGGCAAAAACGCTGGAGTCACTTCAGCCACTGGCCAGATATATTTTGTGAATTCTGAATTGAATGTCAGGTGTCGCTGCTGCCTGGTCAACCGTGGCTCGGAAATTTTAGACATTGCAAAAGTCAATGGCTTGTCGTCCACAAACACAATCACATTCACACCCCAATGGGGGCGATGCCTCAACTAACTGTGTGTGCTTTGCTGTGTGTGTGTGTGTTTATCTCCCTGTGACGCTGTGAAGTGGAAGGCTCTCCGTTACTAAGATAGAGTCGCTAGTTTTTTTAATGTGATAGAATATAAAGTGGTTCATGTGAACACCTAACTATTCCAATTATGAACTATTCTAACTATTACATTGTAAACAATGTAAAGCCCATGTCCACACATACAGGTGCTTAGGGTTAATGTGGCTGATTCATTCTCCTCTCCGGTCTGCGTGGGCACCGTGTGGATTATTAGCTCACATGATTGACACCCTCTGACTCTCCTATGTGAGTTTTAAAGGTATATTAGTTATTATGAGCAAGAGATCACGTTCAGTTTGAACGCTGAAGGTTCGCCCTCTGGGAAATGTCCACCGGAGGCACCATGTACTACAATGTGATCACATCTTTTATGTGTCCAAGTGCAATGAAAGTGGTGAGAACTGAACATCAGCCTGGGTACCAGGCAGTAGAGCTCCGAAAACTCCCCCAGTTTAAGTGAAGCTGCATTAGCTACCATGTTCAATAAACTCTACAAACACGTCCAGCAAAACAATCAAGAATCACCGATGTAGGTCTTGATCGATACATTCAATGTGTTGATGTGCAGCATCAGCTCACTAATACTGCACACTTCCCAGATTCTTTGTAGCATCCTTCCACCTACACAACCTCTTGACATCCTTTTTCCCTCATGCATTCCTTCTGTTCTGCACCCGTTCCCCTTCCCTCGTTCTATAGCCCCCAGACAATAATTAATAAGGCTGTACAGTATATCATAATTATGACAAATGTAATGTGTCATCACCTGTTAGCCTTTATAGGGTACATATTATTTGTCACACGTGGACATATTTGGTGCAACAACCACCTGTTTTGGTGGAGCAAGCACTCCCCTTCATGTCAGGTTTGGACCATATTATGCTGTTGTTCTTGTTTATAATGGAATCCCAGTTTGGTTTGGTTTGACCCACCCTGCCTTCTCCTTTACACCTCCTCCTCCTCAATCCCCATTTGACCTCACACTCATCCCTGTGTTATTTTCATATTTCTCCGTTTCACTTCATCTTCCATCTTCTCTCCTCCCTCTCTGCTATGCCCCTCCTTATTTCATAATTAGAAGGAAACAAATGATATTATATTGTACCGTGAAGGCGTAATTCTGTCTCCAAGAAATAACCCCTCATTATAGGGAGGAAATAAGCTCTGTGTGTGTACAGCCACATATGAGTTTTGAGTAATATATCCGTCCTATTGATCCTTCATTATTCTCGTAGCACTACACAAACATGCATCTCAGAACACCCGCATACATCCTTACTATAATGATGGATGCATAACTACACACCCATGTGAGAGAGAAAACACACCACATCCTTTACACATCCCAAACACGCAGTAGTGGTGACTGGTGACTTCAATTATTGAGAGAACAGGAAGAAAACAAATCCATGGCATGATGATATTCTACACTAGTTGGCTACTTTTCTAAATACTTAAGTACATAACATTGGAAATGTTCAAATGTCGCAATAATCCCACTAGCAACCTAATGCAAACTTACTAAACCAAGGTAAAGTAATACACACAAAGTTTATCCTTGTCTTCCATAAGGAAGAAATATCATATTACACAAAGGAAGAATATAAAGAGGACAGGTGTGATCTGGAGGACATTGAGCCTCTTATAATGTCATAGCAAGTCCACCAATCACCTGTAGTTGCCTTATAGCTACTCCTGCCTCTCGTCATGCACTAAATGACTGCTCTTGCATTTCGAGATCCTGTAAGCTGCTGCATAATGCTAAATGAAGTTTTCTTGAACAAACTTTCTTGTCAACTCAGAATATTATAGTTTTTACACACAAACCCATTAAATTATTTGGCTACACAAATAAAATAGAATACAATATTACCCGCAACACAAATGTTATACAGGTATGGAATTTGCTTAATTAATGCACTCTGTCTGGGCTAGAGGCAGATCATTTTCTCGGCATTCAAATGTCACTTTCCCCCGCAGTTATCAAACATTCAACATAATAGGCAATGAGACTCCCTAGGCATCTGCTCCCATGTATTTGCATGGGAGCTCCAATTCTTCCCTCGACCCTCCCATGTATATATTCATTAATGGGAAAAAGCAGCTGATGATTCTGCTTTCTTACCAATGGGTAATTGGTTTTTCAATTTCTTTAACTTTATGCTTCTATAATTCATAAACCATGTGAAATAAAGTAATACTTTTTTTTCTGTTGTGTGTTCTGTCTGTGACACAATTTGTACAGAAAATAACCTAAAACAAAATCTATTCTAAACATCTGAACTTGTATTCACCTTCTTCTCAGTAAAACATCAGGTTCATGTAACTTCATAATATTTTGCACGGCTAACATGATCTGCCTCGACCCTAAGGCTTGATTTTAAGAAATGACCACCAAATCCTATTTCACCCAGGCTTAGCCAGCTCAAATGGCAGTCAAATCCGATTTTCTTATCCCCTGGCAAGCTATAATGAATTTAGCACTACCAGGAACAAGAAGTGTTTTCCTACTCCAACGTCAGTTACCAAAACATTAGTAGACACAGGTCATCTTAAATCTCTACTTTAATCATTATCGTCTTAAACCCTATCTCACTAGGCCATCGTCAATGGTTTTTACTTTGCAAAAATATGGCCATGCATTCTGCCATTCTGAACATCTTATAATTGATTAATTATTATTATTATTATTATTATTATTATTATTGATGAATACTTGGAATTCTATCCACCCATCTTCATCCGCTTATCCGGAGTCGGGTCGCGGGGGCAGTAGCTCCAGCTCCTGAATTATTTACAGCAGCATGCTAAAAGAGCATTTTTTGTCTGTTTCATCTCGATACTTAATGTACGTAATATGCGCCAGTAGGCCTACCAGGGATAGTATATAATCTCTTCTCTTTAGGTTTGAAATCAGTCTTGATGATATTGGGAAGATGCATAATGCAGCATTACTTGGATTAGTAATTGTAATATTATTACTGTTCAGGAAAAAGTAATTAGTTACACAACTAGTTACTGGAAAAAGTAATAACACTATACTATTTATATTTATATATTTATATTTATATATAAATATATTTATATATAAATGGTTATATATATATCATTTATCATTTTTACCCTCAGTAAATACTCTTAAATCAATGTGTTTCTTTCAGTAGACACTTGAAGGCTTTCCTGGAAAGACATACATCATGAGTTTTTGTTTTCACCAGCTCTACAAACACTGACCTAGATATCATAAGCATAGAAACATGTACAGTACAGTATGTACACAATGTCATGTTGAGAACCGTTGCTCTGTTCTATTCAACAGGTAAGGGTGTAGGGTTACTGTTGTGTAGAATACAGTTCTGTTGTCTCCTCTGTGGATCAGTGGTGCCATAAGGCTAACCTCAGTATATAGGGGTCACTGGTCAGAGATCACTCGGAATAAATAGGGTGTACAAGTTGAGCGGATCATTGCCAGAATCCACAACAGCCCAATCCTTTTAAAATCCTGCACTCTGGGCGACTCAAGCAGAGTATATTGTCATATCCTTCAAGGGAATGGAATCTCATGGTATCCGTACCAGATGCCTACCATATGGGTTGTTGGTTTAATTTCATTAAAGATACATTCCTACATTTTTGCAGTGCTGGTTTTCTAACACAGCGATTGTCTCCATAATTTAACTAAGCCTATATAAGGTGTCCTGAATTTAATAAATAGCTTCTTGTGGGAGGGTCTGCTAATAATGAAACGATCTGTTCTTCATTCTGCAAGAATTTCATTAGTATTTACAGTATGTAGTAGGCCTAGAAGTATACTGTATATTTTTATAGAGGTTTTGCCTGCTAATGTGCTACTGTTTGTGATTGTCAACATTTTGCAGTATACAGTATGTAGTATGTACCAATTTTTTCTTTGGTCACTGGTCATTTAATGGCATTGTGTAATTTGATCATGTTAACTGTTATTGGACTCTCATGTAGAACATTCATTATTTCAAATGGTTTGGGTTTAACTATTCATGGTCTGTGAACTTTGACAGGATCAAATACTTTTTTTTTTTCATTTATTTTCAGTACAATAGTCTTTGTCGAGTATTATTATGCTTTCGTGCTGCTGGCATCACCGTTAGGTAAACTTAATATGAAAAGCATGTGCGTGCACAGCGGGCCGAGGACCAGGTTTCTGTTTGTGGTTGTCCGTGTGTGTGTTTGTGTGTGTGTTTTACTTTGAAAGCGGTGTGTTTGTGAGAATGACAGCATGTTGGCTGAGCCAGTGGAAAATGTACTGGAGCGAATGACAGAGATACAGGCTCAGAACAAGGTACATTATGAAAACCCTTACACCACGTTAGCGAAAGATTCCTCCTGTCCTCTAGCTCAACTAGGTACATTTGCAGTGACTTTGGGGAGAGAGACACACAGACATAGACACCAACCAAATGCCATCACAACACAAAGCCAACATCACAAGCCTAGAGCTCTGACTTGTGGCAGTTGAGAGAAGTGTGTCATCATCACAGGGCTCACTGGCACAGACACAGGGCTTTATCCTTTGGATGCTGGAATGCAGTATTTAAAAGATGCAGAATTATTTCTCTTGAGAATCCACACCAGTATAAACAATATGCCCAGTACATACTTTTACGTCATGGAATTAGTTACATAAAGGTAACATGTACACACAATGTTCTCTGCATTTAACCCATCCCTCGAGCTAACCTCGAGAGGACAGTCATGTTTTAATAATAAATGATTATATATATAATGTTATAATAAATCCTGACCCACAACTCTTAACACAGAGAGCACAAACTGCATTCAATGTAGGCCATACATCTTTTATACACAAACATCTTATATATACACACACCTTTATTTAACCAGGTAAAATAATTGACAAATATAATTAAGAGACCTGGCCAAGAAGCCTGATGCCATTATTGCAAGCTAGGTATATGCAAATAAATATTTAGTGATACTTTAGTTTAAAATACCATCTCCTCCAATGCTCGCTTACCTAAATATTGGGTGGCCTGAAAGCAAAGTTTCTATGTTAACACAAATATGACAATTCTCAGTAATCTTTTGATCTCAACTACCAAACAGATTCAGTGTAATGCTAAAGATAAAGAATCGGCCTTTCCGTTTAAGCACGTTTGGAGATGATTGTATATCATAGCCTAGTAGATCTGTGTGAGAGCAATGAAAATCTGTTAAAATAATATATAACCAAACAATCTGAAATGTCAGTATTAAAAATGTAATACATTAATCTGTTGGATTTAATGTGTTCGACCTTACAGCATGACCTCAAATGCTTATATAAAAGTCACATTTGATAAGAAACATTTAAAAGCATGAATGATAAGATGGACATTCAGTCTGAACTTTGCAAAGGGAAGGTAAAACCATCATTTTATTGTTTCCCTTGATATGACTCTGGCTTTATCCCTTGACAGTCTTGCAACCTTTGGCCACATTTGTACATTGTGATACTTAATGTAGAGACGTGCAGGAGCGAGGCCATCATCAGTCAGTAAACCTGTTCAGGTGGATCCGAATTTTCAAAGTGAGGTTTGTCAGAAAAATTGAATGTGTACAATCGTGACTGACCACTGTCCTTGTAATCATAATTATGACAAGAATCTTAAAGCGTTCCCAGATGACAGTCAACACGATGAGCTTTTAATTATGGATACAGCTAGTAACTGTCTCACAGGGACAATTTGGATAAGCCACCAAGTGCCAAAGGTTCAACGATGCACGAGGGCAATGAATAGAGGAAGGCCACTGTGGCACAAGTTCTAAAATATTAATGATTGTTATTATGGAAGGTGTCACAACAAACAGTGCAACAGTACCCTGCTATATTAGCCAGACTGTAATAAAGAGTGCTGAGGCTATTATGACCACCTCACACTGTTCAGGCTCATGGGTGCAGTTTCCTCACGATAAGCAAGAGGCACAGTACCGTTCTGAGAAAGAGCACAGAACACATTTGTGGGACCTGACTCAAGTGCATTTTATTTGAACGTTCATAACTGTTAAAAACATGTAGAAAATTGGTCCTGTTTCAGAAACAAGGCACGCATCGCTATGTCAAGGTTCATTGATCATGTCATTAGCATTATCAGTATTATCAATTATCAGTATCATATCAGCATATTCAATCTCAGTGTTCATCTAATAGTAGTATCAAGCATTCCCTATCATAAAAACATTTCAATTTTTTTTTTCTCCCTCCCATGGAGGTTAAACTGTTTTATCCGAGCAGCAAGACAATATTCATGCAAAGACAGGTGTCGAGGATGCGGGATGACTTGATTCAAGGGGCCTTAGTAGTATGTCTCTCGCTCCACCCAGCCTGGAAAAACAGGAAAAGGAAACGCAATTTAGTACTGGAGTGCAAATGACTGAAAACAAATTTTAATAAGGAGATAAGATATACCAAATCAATTTTTAAGAAGAGGTTGAGGGTGAAGATAAAGTGGACAAAACGCAGTGGGCAGAAAACTAAAAACTAAAGAGACAAAATGAAGAACAAGGAAGAGGGGACACAGAAGAGGAATTAAGACTGGTGTCGGCAGAAGAACTAAAAACAAATTGTCCTCTCACCTCCTGGACTGCGTCTCAGGATCAGCTTACGGATTTCATCATAGATGAAGATGAGCAGGGAGTATGGGAAGGCGCAGAACCACCAGTTGGGTCTGGAAAACACACAAACAGGGATGAGAATGTTTAGCCACGAACCCCTGCAGGTAGACGTGAGCTAGTGCAGTGTTACATATGATGGAATCAATAACAGGGTTTGGATGTAACAGTACTACCCTAGCCAATGTATTCACGGGTAAATAAGAAACATACGGTGGTTTTAAAGAAAGAATAGCTACATTTATTTTACACAGTGTCACCAGACAAATACCTACATACAAGAACCAGACAAGTATCATACAAATACCCCCAGACAAGGAGAAGGGACTATGAGCGATTCCCAGTGAGAACAAATAAGGTGCACTGCTCTAAAGGACCGACTCGGCCCTATGTGAAACCACTGTATACGTTCTCGTATTTCATCCCTAACCTGACTACTCTACGCTAGGTTACAAAGGGTGCAGGAGGAATCTCTCCTAAACTACGGTATATAACATTTGTTATCTACGTGATGAATATACCCATGGGTCTATAAATCATCTCCCTTCTCCAAACTCAACACTGTTAGCCAACAGACCGCACAGCTTGACTCTCTAGACGTACACAATAACAACACCATTTATACACAACGACAATATCTAATTGGGTTTGATCAGACACAGCCGCTCCAGTCTCCGGACATCTCAGCCGGGGCGCGCACTCCCACGGGACGTCACTTGTGGGTGGAGATAGGAACACCTACATATACGCACAAGGAACACATACCACGACATACACATCCTACAGATAGGAGTGAGGGTCGTAACATGCAGCTAGCTAGTTAACAGCATCATGTGATGGATGTTTGGGGACCATGATTTTACATAAATGGGTTGTTTCTCCATATAGAATCATGATATTTAGACCAATGAAATATATATGAAAAAAAAATACACATGTGCTTTTACAGTAATCAACCTCCTTAGTGTGTGTTTGAATAAATCACCATGGCAGAAACAATAACATCCATGGTTGAACCAACCGATTTGAATCTTCATGACAAAAGTGTAAACTTTCTGAATTCCAGGGTTAAGAAATCAAAATAATGCTGCAAACCTTATAAGTAAACATTTAACAAGCCCGCATAGAAATATGTGCCTTAAGTTTGAACCAGATAGTGGAACGAAGTGTTCAAACTCCCCTGGAGATTTGTTTTTATAGTAGTTTGAGTCAGTCCACACCCCCCGTGGGATTCTGTTTGAAGATTCTAAAAGTCACATTGTGACAAGACAGCCTTGTGAAGACATAACCATGTTTTTTTTATCTGGCCCTCCATGGCATGTTATGTATAGTTGTATAGTCTGTGCAGAAGCTCATAATTGTAAAATGCTCATTAGTGTTAGTTTTGTTTAGCCACTCTCTTAACAAGGGTTAGGAAGTATTGGATTTGTTATCATGTTTTCCTATTTGTATATACTGTACGGTAGATAGATACTAATCTGACTCACTAATATGCCTGTGGTATTTAGTAGTGCAACATATACTGTAGTTAAATGGACTAATGGTCAGCAAGGTTAATAATTATGAGTTATCAATGACCAAAACAAATAAATAGAAGAAAAAATTATTTACCATCAGCCGATGACTGGCACATTCATAGTTAGGTACAGCCCTAATTGTGTGTTCTACTCACTTGAGAGGGTACATTCTGAGGGCAACGTCCATGCCAGGGCAGTAGGACAGGAAGGCAGCCAACGCCGTCTCCTCAAACAGCCCAAAGATCAGGATCTTGTTCCTGTAGCACAGATGTTGGCAGTTAGATCCACAGTAATAACAGACTAATTACACAGCGCTTTTCTAACCGTTAGGCCACTCAAAATGGCTTTTCAGTATTGCGTCACATTCACATCACTGATAGTGGTGGTAGCTGCCATGTAAGGCGCCATCCAACCACTTAGTTTGGGTTAGGTGTCTTGCTCAGGGACACTTTGTCAGCAGTTTGAACCCGTGACTTCTCTATCAAACGGTCGTCCCAATGCCAGTAATATGCACTACAGGAATGGTTCCAGATAGCAGTAACATCAAGGACCTTTATAGGGCATAGTTCAGGGATTCCTGAAAATATTGGTTACTTGGATTTAGCACAAAATCTAAGTAACTGCATTTAGCACAAAGTTCATTGCTATCTATAACATCATCTTTAATTACTAGTTCTGAATGCATAGTATTACAAAATATTACTGGTTGACAGGTTCGTCCAATCAAATGCCAAGTATGTTTTTTTGAAAGCGCTTGCCCTTTTGAAACAGTTTCAATGAACAGCTCCCCATATTGATGTGTTTAACAGACACATCTGTGTGTCAGGTTATATCAGCCATAATGTATATGTCATGCCAGGTTAATGCAGACATCCATTAACACTTCAGTTCAAACCCAGGCATTGTTCGGCTAAGTACGGTCTCTTGCTTTTCTAGTGTTTGTTAGTCTGTATTTTGTTTTTAGTCTTAATTAATATACTTATATTAAATACATTTGCCTCATGGAAAACATAATGCTCACTTCATTCCCTGCTGGAAGACAGAGTTCCTCCTGGTCTTACAGATGATCAGATCAGCCCACTGGACAATGACAATACTGGCAAAGAATGCTGTGTGGCAGGTGAACTCTACAATCTTCCTCTGCTCGTAAGTCTGGAAGCAGGGAACAAGCGGTAACATAGGAAGTGACTACACGTCAAACTACAACAGTATATCTGTCAGATTAAATTGGAATTGAAAATGTCATATCGTAAATTAATAAATATAAAAATTGAAAAAGTATAAACACCCTTTATGAAAAGGTCAGTGCTCATTGGTTAAAACATACACTTCATGGATGACATGAAAGGTAGCAGATTTGAGGAGACATCACTTGCCAATAGTGGTGTAAGGTAGGTGTATTCGTATAGTTTCGGTACAGATGTTGCGGTCCGGTGCATGCATATTGAATGGTATAGTGCGAAGGTAGCATGATGCGGAATCAAAATTCAGAAGCGTGAGTTTCACACGAAGCCTTGCCTCGGCTCAAATTGTCACACACACACACAGACACACACACTTTACTTGTGTAAAAACACCAATGTACCAAACCGTGACTTGCCGTGTGAACAGAATAGTAACTTCATTGTGCCGCTGCACCCCTACTTGCCAATATCTCAGTCGGAGATTTGGAACAACATATTACTAAAGATATTCAACAGCTGACTGACACAAACGAATGCACTTCCAAACGTGGTTGTGAGTGAGACTGACCCACTGCTGGCCATAGCTGTCCTCCAGGTCGTTGACGTATTTGTTGTCCCAGTTCACTCTGATGCCCAGGAGGGTGGAGGGCAGGAAACCATTCTCAGCCAGGATCACAAAGTATGTGAAGAACCCTGCCAGCGCCTGGATCATGCCTGTGGGTTGATGGGACAACACGTAAGATAATTGGAAATTACTAAAAAAATACAAGTTATTTTATTTCCTCACAAATTACTAGTTAAAAAGATGGGAGAAGTGTATTTACTTGAGAATGTTTTTTTTAGGAGGTAAAGGACAAACCCATTCAAGACCTTTATACTACTGAAGACTAAATAAAAAGCCACTGGCACTCATCCATTATCTCTCAATGACAGAGGTACAAAAGGCAGTGCAACACACAAGAGACCCATTTCCTTATCAGTAAGAGACTATTTCTGGTTCATGTCTGTCTTCCAGTTATCTCTGAAAAACAAAGTTAGTGTCTTGCCTGTCTGGGAATAATCCATCATGTGTTAAACAGGACAGAGCTGATCAAAGAAAATATTAAGATAGATTTTCCCAGTCAAATTATTGCCATATACATGTAATTTAGAGTATGTATGTAACAAACTAATAAAACACCTTTTGGTAGATCTAATATGAGATCTGTCACTTCAAAAATAAATTTGCCAACCTGGTCTTAAAATGCAAAAATGTGTTTACCAATCTGTCCATATGCAATACTGATAAGTCTTTCATTGACCAGTTTGTCTGTCTTTGGGTTCCTGGGCTGTCTCTTCATGATGTCACTCTCAGCAGCTTCATAAGCCAAGGAGATGGCAGGAACCTGAGATAAGTGAGACAGACATCGAGTTCACAGGCATAGAAGCAATACCTTGTCAAGGGACAAACCTGTAGATATCTAATACAAAAAAAGGTTGAAGAACAAGTTGTTCTTGTTTCTTTCTTCAGTGCCTTGTTGGGATGCTGACGTGTTTACATTCTCACCATGTCAGTTCCCAGGTCGATACAGAGGATGGTGACAGTTCCCAGGGGGAGAGGGATGTTGGCGATGATGAAGAGGAGGAAGGGGGTGATTTCGGGGATGTTGCTGGTCAGGGTGTAGGCGATGGACTTCTTAAGGTTGTCAAAGATCAGACGGCCTGGTGGGAGAGGGAGGAGTTAAGAAGTTCTGATTTGACACAAATGTTAACTGGTCAGACAAATGTAATACTGAACGTATAGCACTACTACATGACCTCCTCACCTTCTTCCACTCCAGTGACGATGGAAGCAAAGTTGTCGTCCAACAGGATCATGTCAGCAGCCTGCTTGGAGACGTCGGAGCCGGCGATTCCCATGGCAACGCCTATATCAGCTTTCTTCAGGGCTGGAGAGTCGTTCACACCATCACCTGTCACGGCTACGATGGCACCCTGTAGAGAGAGAGAGATAATCTTATAAGCAAGGGCGACCCACAATCATTTCCAACTATAAAACCCAACAGAAGAACACTTAATTATAATAATAATAATAATAATGATAATAATGAAATTTACCCGGATGGCATTAACCTTACCTGTCTCTGGCAGCCCTCCACGATGATGAGTTTCTGCTGAGGGGAGGTTCTGGCAAAGACAATCTCAGTGTGGTACTTCAGGATGTCATCCAAATGTTCAGGGTTCATGTCCTTCAGCTCTCCACCATGGACCACACAGGCCTTAGCATCCCTGGAAAGGAACGCATGCAATGCAATTACATACATTTCTACAGAACATAATTAGAACACACTTAGACTATATTATATAATCAGAAGACTAACAATGGCCCCGAGACAGAACTCAGGGGTACACCACAGCCAAAGGTTTCGCATCAATTAAAAGTGCATAGCGAATATATAAATGGGTGAAAAGCATTAAAATATGGAAATAATCTGTACCTGGGGTTGACCTCATTAACTGGAATGTTCAGACGAGCCGCAATGTCCTCAACAGTCTCGTTGCCCTCGGAGATGATACCCACACCCTTGGCAATGGCCTTGGCTGTGATTGGATGGTCACCCGTTACCATGATAACCTGAGAAGAAACATCCATCCATCAATCGTCACCAACTTATCCGGAGTTGGGTTGCACAAAAAAAAAAAGATTCAAAACAGATTTGTAAAAAGAAAAAAAAAGAAAAATTTGAAATTGATGTTCCTAAATACCTTGATGCCAGCACTCCTGCATTTGCCCACAGCGTCGGGCACAGCTGCACGAGGAGGGTCGATCATGGAGATGAGGCCCACAAAGCACAGGTTCTCAGTGGGGAAGTTCACTTCCTCAGTGTCAAAGACAAAGCCCTCTGAAAACTGGTCATCAGGGAGGTTATAATGGCAGAAACCTGGATGGGATATATTAGCATTATTTTATAAGTTATTCACATTTATGTTAAACTTTTATTTACTTTGGCTTTGTATTATATATATATTTCACTTTTTATCTTCATTAATCAAGAGATTTTGAGATGGGATACTTTTACTTTATCATATTAAATCACATTCCCCTAATACGTTCATCCTTGAATCTGTTCTTGAAGGATTCTGGTCTGTGAGGGGGGGCAGAATCTTACCCAACACTCTCTCTCCCAGTCCACCCAGTTCCAGGTAAGCGTTCTGGAAGGCGTCTTTCAACTCATCATCCAGTTGCTGTTCTTTGCCCTGGATCAAGATTTTGGAGCAGCGGTCCAGAATCCTCTCTGGGGCTCCCTTCATTACTAGCAGGTGTTTGGACTCTCCCTCCGTGGTATTATTGTGTATAGAAAGCTAGACCAATGGAATGAAGGAGAGGTATAGTTATTCATAATACAATGGGAAACAGTGTCATTTTAAACAAACAGCACCTATTTATATGTAGTCACAGTGTGATCTACTGTATAGATCAACTTGGGTTGAGGCCACCATAGACATATTAACACAAACTCTACTCTACTTCGGTTTACGTTGGTAAAACATGTCTATTGTTATATAGTAAACTTTTACATTTAGATGAAAAAAACACTGAAAAATGCAAGTTAATATTAATGTTTACAATTTCTAAATATTTCTTCAAACTGAATTTCATGGGGAGACAATGGGCATTAAAACCATCACTCACAAAATAAAATAAATATGCATATGCATGTTTCCAACTTTACCTGTACTGTACATAAGAACCTATATTGTTCCACCTATTCAAATAGTCTACAACAACATGGTGAACTGTATAAAATGAACACTTACATGTAATCACACATATAAAGTTGCTATGTGTAAGCCCACTGTCTAATATACAGTACCTGGTACTTGTTGGTGGAGTTGAATGGGATCTCAGAAACCTTGTTATATTTCTCTCTCATCTCTTTGACTGATCCACAGCACAGCTCAATACACTTAAGCAGGGCAGACTCTGAGGCATCACCAGCCACGTCTCTCTGTTAAGTCACACATTAGCCACAAAACATTTTAAAGACTTGTTGTGGACAGAATGGGGGACACAATTACACTTCTAAATTATGACCCTACTGGAGTGGTCAACCTTTTACAGAAGTTAAACTACACTGCAGTACAGCAGGTTATGTTCTTGAGAAATGTGGTACAACAGACACCACAACATTGCAATTTTGCAAGGCAAACTAGTGGTTTTGTTTTGATGATCTAAGTGATTTTTGCTTTAATGAGATTTAAAAATTTAAATGGTCAATTACACTGTACAATTTATTTTCCATTACTCCTAAGTACCATTATTTCCATATTAAAAATATATTTGGATGGAAATTGGAGCGTAACTTAACAAATATTTGTGTTATCGTTGTACTACTATTTACCTTCAAGATGGGGAGGTTGGACTGCTCTGCCAAGAACACAGCTCGGTTGCAGAGCCCAGCTACTCTGGCCAGGGCAGCCCAGGTGGCAGAGCTCCTGTCGAAGGAGGTCCCACTCTGGTTCTCGGTGGTGTCGGCCTCGTGGATCTGGTTGTCAAACCACATGTGGGCCACGGTCATCCTGTTCTGGGTCAGGGTGCCAGTCTTGTCAGAGCAGATGGTGGAGGTGGAGCCCAGTGTCTCCACAGCCTCCAGGTTCTTCACCAGGCAGTTCTTCTTGGCCATACGCTTGGCAGTCAGGGTCAGACACACCTGGTGATGAGAAGCGGTGGCTCAGCTTCAGAGAAAAAATACTGCACTAATTGTACCAGTAAAACCGATATTAACATATGTAATACTGTTGCAAATACTCAATCCCACAGCCTAACGGAATTAATTAAATATTATCTATAAAACAAAAAAAAAAGAAAACATCAAAATGGTGGCCTCTCTGGTTGAGAGATGGAACTGCACTCCATTAATGAAAGCTACAGTATATACTTCATTTTGAGACTCTGTTGTAACAGAAATAATGTAATAATAATTTAATTGGTTCTGTTAAGAAAATAGGGTTTGTTAACTGTAATGTCCCTTCTTGTGTTATGTTGTTGGTTTTAGTTGGGTTAAAGTAGTAATTCCAAACCTAAACAATGTTACCGTCAACAAGTAATTTAACACATTTGCCAGTCAGCATAGTCACCATTACATAATGTAAGCATTTGATATAGAAAATAGTATATCTGTAATCAATTCAAACGATGACATAAGGCTTGCATTTATCTTAATACTAATGTATTAATAACATCATAAAGAATCCAACAACTCACAGACATACATACACACACACACACACACAGACTCACAGTGACAGTTGCCAGGAGACCCTCTGGCACGTTGGCGACGATGATGCCTATGAGGAAGATGACAGCCTCCAGCCAGCTGTACCCCAGGATGAGGGAGAGGACAAAGAAGGACATCCCCAGGAACACGGCCACGCCTGTGATGATGTGGATGAAGTGCTCGATCTCGATGGAGATGGGCGTGCGGCCCACCTCCAGGCCCGAGGCCAGTGTGGCGATACGGCCCATGACCGTGCGGTCGCCTGTGCTGATGACGATGCCATGCGCAGTTCCTGACACGAGGGTCATCAAGACATTTTTACCCAAACATCTAATATCATCTTCGTGAATAGTTGAAGCAAATGGAAATGCTCATTTATCAACCAGAATAAATGAAAGGCTAAATGATCAATACAACCCAGTACCTTCAACACAGTTGGTAGAGAAGAAAGCAACGTTCCTGGTCTCCAGCGGGTTGTCGTTGGAGAAGTCTGGGGTACGAGTCTGGGGCTCAGATTCTCCCGTCAGAGAGGAGTTGTCCACCTGGAAGAAATACATTTTAATATAAATGTAAACATATTCACCATAAAAAGTTCTACTCTATATTTAAGGTCTGTTAATAACTCTAGAGAATTTGGGTGTCTCTTTCTTCTCTATTTGTCTTCAGATTTAGGTCAAGTGGCTCTCTTCAGCTACGATAACGAGAATGAATGCTACACTTATTTAGATAATGTTCATCCAAGTGGCATCCCAAACCTAAGTATGTATTACAATACATTGTTTAAGCTGTGCCTTGAACATACATTGCACACTTTGCCACCAAATATTAATGTGTTTTTTAACCCCAACCTAAAACATTCTGACACATTGACACATCTAATACATTTAGTTTGGACCTTTTAATGATGAGCATAGATATAGAAATACACAATGACCCAAATACACAAAAACAATCAAATGTCCTTCAGTGTGTTCAAGAAGGAATGTCAACAATACTATACTAAAAGGCATCATAAGTAGCATGAGCTACTAAGGGCTGGTTTCACAGACATGGATTAATACTAGCCCTAGGATGTTTTTCAATGGAGATGTTCAATGACATTTTTTAAAGTCTTGGACTAGGCTTAATCCATGTCTGTGAAACTAGCCCTAGATGTTTTATGTTTGGTTCACAGGAAAAATAAACTCTTGAGGATTCCCACCTTGCAGCCGTGAGCAGAGATGATACGCAGGTCAGCAGGGATCCTGTCTCCACCCTTGACCTCCACCAGGTCTCCCACCACCACCTCCTCAGCATTGATGCTCTTCTTCTCACCATCACGGACGACCAGGGCTTGCTATGTGATCGTTTATATAGATTAGCATAAGGTGACCAAAAACCTTTTTCTCCTACCAGGAACTACTTTGTGTCTATACTATAATTACTATGACTGTCAAAATAACATTGCCAGGTTCATTTCGATTAATTCATTATTGAAATAATAACATGACCAAAAACTATTACGATTGGATGTACCAGTATTTTCTTCAGTTAAACAAGTAATTGTTTTTGGAGCCAAGGAAGAACGATTTAAAGTCACAAAATGAAAAAAAAACAACATTAAAAACCACAAACCAGGACAGAAATCTCAGTGCATGCATTGATCTTCAGTCAACCTGACTACTGTAACGGTATCTTTACTGGTCTAAAAAAAAGAAATCAATCAAGACAGCTGCAGCTGTTACATTTAGTTAGTTACGTCGTGTTGACTCACAAGACTTCAAGATAACCAGGAGATAGTTGGGGGCATTACCTGCGGGACCAGGTTCTTGAATGAGTCCATGATCTTGGAGCTCTTAGCTTCTTGGTAGTAGGAGAAGCAGCCAGTAATGATGACAACAGCAGACAGCACAACGCCCAGGTACAACTGTGGAAGAGAAGAAATGGCAGATCTATACAATTACATATATTATTAAAATCAATCATAGTAGTTGTTGCGTATGTGACTGATCAAATTTCTAGTTTGGGTTTAAATTAGGGATGGCACGATTCAGAATTTTCAGTCCCGATAAAGATACCGGTACTTTGGGTGCGGTCCGATTCCAGTGATAAATGAAGGTTTAAGTTAAGTTGCAAAGTAAAGGACAGCCTATCTCTATTTTAGGACTTATATGCATTTTATAAACCTGTGTGGCCTGGGTAGGTTAGACTTTGCTGATGTGTGACAGTAGACCTACGCGTGTAAATTCATTGAATTGGATTACCCCAATGGATCGGTTACAACTGTCCAATTGTCACTGATACAGATCCAGCTATTTAAGTCAGTATCGGACCGATTTCTGATCGCAGTATCGTATCGGTGCCACCCCTAATTTAAACCTATCTTTAGTGTTACAATAGAGATGGTAAAATTGCTACACATTTTTTAACTTTTGCCACCTCTACTACACACTAAATACAAACTTGCATCGTCTTTTCTTACATTGTCATTGGCCGGTTCATCTTCCATGACCGCCTGTATTCCGTATGCCAGGAAACAGAGGAGGGCCCCGGTCCACAGAAGCATGGAGAAACCACCAAACATCTAGAGCAAGAGTCAACTAGTCAGACCTCCTCTATTAGATTAGCAGGAGTCAATCTCTTTGTATTGGTAACTGCAGTGCCCAAACATTGTGCACTCCTTTAGTCAACAGTCACTCAATCAATGATATTTAACCTGTTTGCAGAACTTGACCCACTCTGGGGTAGTGGGGGGAGGAGTGAGGGCGTTGGGGCCATCTCGGGCCAGGTTCTCAGCTGCCTTGGCAGTGGTAAGACCCTGGAGAGACAGGGATATTTAATATAAACCAGTAAACCACAGTTAAACGTGTTCAAGTCAGTAATTGCAAATGTGCCCAAAGGAAAAAAGACCTACTGTAAACATCCCATATTAAGGCCATTGAAAATAAGGGCTTCAAAGAATATATCATACACACAGCCTATATTATTTCAGACTAAAACAGTAACACACACACACACACACCTAGAGGATATCTGCCTAGCAACAGAGGATAAACAACATGCCAGTGTAGAGAGGCTGGAGGAGGAGATCAGTGGGGAGAACTGGGAGTGGAGGAGGTTAGAGAGGAGGAGAGACACGAGGTGTTGACAGGAGGGAGGGGGTGCAAGGCAGCATGAAAAACCAGGGCAGGAGGGTTTCTGGAGCTGCTTAATTATTTACAGCTGGCATTTACACACACGCACGCGCACACACACGCACACGCACGCACACGCACGCGCACGCGCACACACACACACGCACATGCACACACACACACGCACAGCTCAGAGAATAGAGTTCAGAGAATTCTCCTTGATGTTTCCTGCATGACCATCACTTGCATGATGGAGAACGGCACTATACTGTAGATGCTATAGAGAGTGGGATGGGGCATATGGACATCACATTACAGTAAATCATGATACCTTACGCTGTTTCTGGTGCTAGCGATATTACAGTATTGTTGATATCCCAAAACTGTAACCAATACAAACTTGAGGATTACCAGGTTTGCCGAGACACGTGAACACACCTTCTATCTGCACTGTTGCATAATGATTACATCACTGTATCAATATTACAGCCCAAAGTGGTGATTGCTGATTCGATAAGTTTAGGACTGAACTCATTTATCTACATCCCACAAATCTTTCCTTGGCTTAAAGATATGAACTAGATTCCTCAACATATGGGTTCAAACTGGTTAGATCCCCATTATGTGGTGGAAATCTTGACATCATCTTTTAGGTGTCTCGTCATTCAAACTCCACCTCATGCAGACACAAGAGTGACACCTTGGCTGTGAAAGGTCACAAAGAAACACTTGGCACACACTCACCCTGTTGAGGTCTGTTCCGTATTTGCGGTTGAGTTCATCCAGCGTCAGCTTGTGGTCATCCTGAGAGCACACACACGCACGCACACACACACACACACACACACACACAGACAGTGTTAGAGGTGTGAGGACGGGTGTTTTGTGAGAACACCGTGACTACAGAGTGTCACGTATGTGACCGTGCAACATGTTGTGCATTTGGAAGAACTCTTTGGTCTCTATCTGTGACCATCTGTCTTGTCTTGGCATGTGGATGGACACTCAATATTCCCAGGAAATAATGCTTTCACATTATTTCTGTTTCAGTAGAAGAGCATAAATGACAAGCTAGAGGAGAAATAGTCTGAGAGGGATAAAGTGCAGCATAAACGTGGGAACGCCAGCTCTTAACACTGTAGAAAACATGCTGTGAGATGTATCACCTGCATATTTATAAACACATTTTTATGACTTCTGTCATCACCCATGGTGTATAGGGAGTTCTAGCTCATATCTGTCTGAATCTCAGTTCTTAGCTTGTCTCGTTTTTTAACCTGAACATAAACATTTTCCATTGTCCAGTTCAATTAGCCATTTTACACTTTTTTACAAACGTCGAAACATAAAGAATATTTTCTGTTGCGATTGAAATATGAAAAACAAAAGTCCAGGTGTAAAAATGAATGAGCGCAATTCAGATGGTGTATGATTATATGACTGGGATTCGAGTGCACAATTCACCCTTATTATAATCTCCAGTGTAGGTGTTGCTGGTCATTTCTCAAATATGATACAATACAGTATGTCTCATATCTGTGTAGGCAAATAGAAGGAAAAACAGACCACAATATGCAACAGAGGTTTTTTGCAAACATGTTAGCAATTGAAAAACTGCAGCCTTACAAAAATAGATAATAATATGTGTGTTTGATTTAGGTCTTCTTCTGGTTACTAGTTAGTCAATAGCATTTTCATCTAAATTATTTTATATATACCCTGTACTGCGAAAAGGCACAAATTGCCTCACTCAGCTCCTTGACTACGTATTTGCATTTTTCAAAGTTGTGCAGTGGGTGGAGTCTAAGAGGTTTGAGAATCAAATGAATTGCAGTAACCTGTGTTGAACCTGTAGATGGTGCTGTTCATACTGTAGACTCACCATATCAACTTCTTTCTTTAGCTCGTCCATGTCCTTCTCCTTCTTCTTTGCCTTCGCTTTCGCATTCTTCTTGCCCCCCTGCTCTGAGGTGGCAGCCAGCTCATACTGCTCTCGGCCCCCCTGCAAAGACAAGACCGTTACAATCACAGAGGACGGGAAATAAAATAAACATTAATAAATAAATAATAACGCTAAGAGAAGGCATGACACACTAAAAAGCACTAAAGCACTAAAAAATGACTCCATGGACCAGAAACACCATCCAGCCCAAACAGGCAAGTGAAATGACAATCAATTGGCCAATTAGATTTTGTATTGTAAGGTAATTGTATGTCCATAAAAAAAGAATGCTGACTGCTTAGCAAGCACAATGCAGCTAAGATAGCAATCTATTTATGTAAGGAAAGATCTGCATCCTATTTTTAAAGTCCATCATTTGTTTGTATTGTATTGTATTGTATTGTATTGTGTTGTATTCTGGGTTAGGAAACAGTGAAGCTTTTCAACCCAAGTAGTTTCTCCTATTACTTTACAATCATAAAGTCTGCTTTCAAACCCCTATTGTCAAATATATGCTTCTCTTTGTAGCGACCTTAGGTCTGAATTGAAACAATAGCATTTATTTGGTGGCGGTAATGCACTAATGAGCTGGATGCCTACAGCCATCTACTGTATTTGACTCAGGATTCTTGGTTTCTTTATTCTGTCATGTGTTTTTCATGGTGTTAAGCTCCTATATTATTTAATGGTTTCATAATATATTTGATATGTACAATCTACAGTGTGTTTCAATATCTTAAGGAAACACACAAAT
>JAODLL010000012.1:980849-1009327 GCA_026546735.1 Forbesichthys agassizii
CTTCACAATGCTTGATGACCTAATTAAATGATGTGTGGCCGTGGGTTTCTCAGCTTTATTGATGGGTATAAACAAAGAATGTGCTAATTTTCTGGCATTTGCAGGAAAATCCCCACCCACTTCCTTTCCCTCTCACTCCCTCTCCGCCTGGGAACCAAGTGTAACAATATTGGCAGTGCAGCATGGCTGCCATCTCTCCCTCTTCTCCCTTCATCCCTCCCTCCCCCATCTGTGCCCATCTCTCTTCTCTGTTGACTGTCTTGTACATGAGGAGACCGAATGGAGACGAATAACAGCTCCATCACACCACTGTGCGTGTGTGCGTGTGTGCGTGTGTGCGTGTGTGTGTGAGGCGGGCACCTAGACTTCCCCCCATCCCCCCTCCTCCATATCCATTTGATTTGCTCCAATAAATCTCTCCTACTGTACCCCGGGATTGAGAGCTGCCACTACATCCAGTCTTCTCTCCTTCAGTAGAGTAGCAGGCAGCTCTCCCTCCACTGCAGGTCTGCTTGTCAACGGGAAAACATATTGGAAAAAAGCTTGAAAGAAAACAACTGGGGGGATAGCGCAGCCAAGAAGCATGATAGAGAGCCAGAGAGAGAGAACAAATTATATCCTTGATTGATCTTTTGCACATGCATGACATCTTTCGAGCGACCCGTTGATACCACATCATCACAGGACATCCAATCTATGTACATCACTAGTCACAGAGAGACTTTTTATCGACCTATACAGGCAACCATATATGCATAATTTCCTTTCATTTTGGACATACATTCAATTATAGTTGGTGTTTTTTTTTTATCGTGACCTACTTTAATTGGTTAGATGAGTGGGAGTGGCCAAATTAGTCAGTCCAGAAATTATGTCATGCCTGAAGTCATATCTGACTTGGTTGTAGGTTGATACATTTATAGCTAAATTATATGTATGATATGTATTTCATGTACAGCATTTGAGAATTTCAGATTCAGACACACTGCTAAAGTCAGATTGGTAAAATTGTGTCTCTATCACGCTTTAAGTCAGCCTAAATGTAGACGTTTCAGGTTGCAGGCATGGTGATGTGGTCAAATCATAGAGGGTCAGACACAAATACATGAGCTTCTTTTATCAAAGAAAAAGTAGGCCAACGGCACAGCGCTGCCTGGGTAAACTAGTTTATTACAGTAAGTTAAAGGTGCTCAGCATTGGCTACCCCCTCCCACCTCAGAAAACCTACTGTTGTCTAAAGTTAATCAGTTGAATCCGTGAGTGAATATGTACGGTCCTATATAATAATAAAACTATTTGCAAACAAATACACAATAAACAAGTAGGCTAGTGTTCAAATATTCATTAGATTACGCTCTGAAATGTGTGAAGTCATATAGATTTGAAATGTGTTCAAAATGGTGACACATTAAAATGTAGTCCTATAGTAGCCAGCTGCATAGGTAAAAATTTGACGAAAATACCCTGGACAGGTTTCATGCCGGCGAAGATCGCGCCTGCCCCCCCCCCCCCCACCACCACCGGGTCTATTTAGTTTTCTTAGCGCACACATGTCACTGACAACATTTCGACTAACCGACCACTTAGGCTATAAATGAAAGTTGTATTAATTTAAAAAGTAGATTAATGCATAATAATTCAACAACTGGATATATACTTTATATAAAATATTAGCCTACTTACTCCTTTTCCCATGGTTTCTTTAGTGTGGACTTAAACCTTTAACAATAAAATCCCACTTAGAATTGTGTAGAATGAAAAGAAAGCACCCCAGGATGTGCCCTCTTATTTTCACCACAAGTGTCACACCTTCAAAACACTCATTTGAGCCCGCGAGTCGCCGCTGCTGAGACCTCCAATACTTATAGACGACGTTCCTTCAACAGTGACGTGCTCCTCTTTTGCCATGGTAACTCCATGGACGGGGCGGAGCATCCTCTATTTACTGGGCCTCTTGCCATACCATGCCTCTCTCTATTCCTCGACTCTAACATAGGCTCTAACTTGCAGTGCATTCTGATTTGAAATGACCTGTGTCGGTCACGGTGCCAAAGTTATATTCGCTTGAGGCCTGAAATGCTGCAAATCTTTACATTATTTGTAAATAAACTGGCACACCAAAATGCAGGCCTACACAATCGCCTGCCACCTTCATAATACACCTTGGTCCTATTTTTGCACAGGCAGGTTGATTTGTTCATGTAGATGTAGGCTACAAGAAATGCAGAGAGCTTATTCAAATGGCACTAACCCTTAATAACAAAAATGTATCATGTTTTCCATGTTCTGTTGCTTTAAATAGGCCTATAACGTTTGGACCGGTCTTGCAGTATACAATAGGATTATGACAGTTTCTTCTGAGTTCCTGACTAAGTCTAACATGTACAGTAATGTCACATATCAGTGACCTGAAGAGGGGTTCACCAGAAGGTTATCAAATAAAACCGTAGAAGATTAATTCAACCGAAGTGTCAAAATGTGATGTATATTAGCCTAAGAAAGTCCTTTCCTGTCTCTCTTATTGTCTAAACAACATTTCTACATTGTTTATCAAGTAGGCTATGACTGAACGCACACAGACTTGTTTCATAGCTATCTTTCTTCAGAGACCAACCCTGACCAGATGGACACACAGCAGCAGGCACAATGTGTGTGCTTGTGTGCGTGCATGTGTGTCTGTGCGTGCGTTTTGTGTGTGTGTGTGTGTGTGTGTGTGTGTGTGTGTGTGTGTGTGTGCGTGTGTGTGTGTGTGTGTGCGCGCATGTGTGTACTGTGTGCGTGTTCACACTAGCTTGTGTTCAAAGTTTCACACGTGCTCTTGTGTGTTCTAAAAATATCCTAGATTTTATTTAGACGGTAGCGAGAGCGTTGTGTGAATGAGAGACCGAGAGCTCTTAAACGAGTTGCCATAGCAACAGACACGTTCTGTGAATGGATGCAAGCTTTATAATATATCTCCCAGTCATCTCTCTGCATCTCTTGCTTGTCTTTCTCCCTCCGTTATCTCTTTCCAGCATCTTTCATCTTTCACTTCTTTTCAGACGATCCGTCCACCAACCCATTATCTCGCCTGACTCTTTTACCTCCCCATCCAGCTTTTTCCCCCTAATTGTTTTCTATGTAGGCCTATCTCTTAATCTCTCCTTTCCGTCTTTCTCTAGCGCCCTCTAGTGTGAATGTTATCAGCATGATTGATCTAGGGAGGGAGGTGAAGCGCTGATGATTGATTAGTTTTTAAGCGCGCTATGTACAATATTGCTCTCCTAATTTTGGGGCGTGGCAAGGAAAGAACCATATTTGGTGGATAAAACAATGTGTGTGTATGGTGTATTTTCCCCTACATTTGTTAGTTGTTAGACCAAAAACTGACACATAACTAATCTCTCTCTTATAGGCTACATTTTAACACATGCGCGCACGCAGGCATGTTACGCACTAGCATAGCCTATATTATTGTTCAGGGCAAACTCTTCTGTGTAGTGGTGTCAGTTAGCCTAAACTTCACTAAGGGTCACTTCACTTTGCATATGTAAGAGTGAAAACAAACACATATGCCGGGCCAGGGGTGTAGCCAAGTGGGGGCCAGGGGTGGAAATTGCCTCCCCAATGCAATCACTGGCCACTCCACTGGCCCCCCTCATGAGTCACATAGCATACTATCTCATGTATTATATTCTACAGGGGCCGGTTGCACAAAGCACCTTAAGATATTAAGATATCTTCCTAAGAATGACTTAAGGCTTTATTTTTCCTTAGATGAGGAAGTTACTTATGGGTGTTGCACATAATTCATTAAAATGTTTCTTTAGTTAAGGATAAACATTAAAAGGAATTTACTGCTTTCAAATATTTTTAACAGCATAAAGTTCTATCGTTTCTATGGTGTTTATGTGACAAAAAGAAAATGGCAGATGTGGGAAGCGATTGCATCTAAAATCAATTCACTAAGTATTCGGTTTAAGCCTAATTAATGGTAGGCGCATAGGCCTATCAGGTTGATGGAGGTGTAACCATCCTCAGTGTAAAGCAAAGCAACATATACATAGTTTATCACTATGCTGTGAAAGGTAGAAGGGGTTCCTTATTTCTGAAAGTTGTACAAAGTTTCATAGTTTCAAATACTGATATGAGACTGAGACAAGGTCATCCTTTTTATTCCTGACAATGGCACATTACATTATAATGTACTTAAAGTTAAATATTTCATACGAGATCTCATGTAGTAAAAATGTTAACTACGTAGGAAAGAGACACTTAATGTAAAGTGAAAAGTATTCAATATACCTGTGTAAGTACTATACCACAATGATGTTAAGTGAAGGCCAGCCTTTTGAGGAACACTCAAAACTTTATATATACTATATAATACACAAATGCTAACTGTGAGGGGTGACTTTCATCCTGCGTTCTGGCTCTGCCCCAATGATGTTCAAATATAATATACCTGTGTATAAGTACTATGCCACAATGATGTTAAAATATAATGTGCCTGTGTAAGTACAATGCTACAATGTTAAACTATAATGTGTATGCCACAATGATGTTAAAATATAATGTTCCTGTGTATAAGTACTATGCCACAATGATGTTAAAGTATAATATTCCTGTAGCAGTGGTAGTGGTTCTACAACAATAATCCCCATAATGCACAAGATAATGCCCAAAATAAAATGTACAAATAGCATCTAAGTAAAAGTGGAGAGTCATTTTATTGTGAAATGAAATTTTCAAGACCATGATGGCACTACATACAGACTCATTGTGCACTGATTTACAGTTTGGAGAAATATGTAACATGGCATGCAAGATAAAGACACAGCAGCACTGCTTCGCTATGATGTGGCGAAGCTTGACATGATTTAGTAGTAAGTCTCCTGTTCCACCCAACCTGTGAACAAGAACAGACAGAATGAAGGCCAGCCTTTCGAGGTCTATATAATACACAAACATAATACACTCTAACTGTGAGGGTTAACTTTCACCCTGGTTCTGGCTCTGGAAATGATAGTCTGATCTGATGATACTTCGCAAATGCACTTCGATGCCTTGACAGATTCATCTAATCATGATATACTTTGTGAGCATGAGCAAATCTCTCCTGGCTGACTCCATTATGAGACATGCCCTAAAGACGAAGCAGACATGACATTTATGTTTTGCCGGCGGTTATTGGACCGTGGCTGGCAAAACTCGCCACTATATCTAAGAAGAGACTCTTAGACCGTAGTCTCTGGGTGGAGCTTGGCTGTAAGGGTTTACGGTATTGTACAAAACTCTATAATCAATGTATTATGTATTCTCAACGTAATATGGTGACACAGTGTTTTTATTACAAATTACATATTTTGACTGTGAGGTGAAAAGCATCTACACATTCAGAACATTTCTCAGGACATCTGTGAGCAATTATTTTTAAATATCCAATGGTTGACCTGGTTTCCTGAACCCTAAGGTAATGGAAAGTATCATCCCAAAAATAGCATAACAAGAACTACCAAATTCAAATAAATCCCTAGGAGTGTTCAATATGGAAGCTTCAGTTGTCTGAAATGTAGCCTCAACTGAGTGTAATTTTTTATGTTCTATAAGAGTTAACGTAACATGGCAGAGCATAGCATATAATCTATTTCATACTGTATAACTCAGTATCAGCTGCAACAGAGTGAAACATTATTCACTGTTCACTGATCTGTGCTAAAAGCCACTGATGTAGCCATTCTGCTCAGCTCACTGGTTAGAATGTGGTGTTAACAATAGTGAGGTTGTGGGTTAAATTCCCAGCAGGGATATCTGTACACTACAGTTCAGTGGTTTGTGTGAAAAGTCAGTTGAGTCAGTGTTAACGCACACGCACACACACAACCATCTCAACCAGCTCTCTCTCCAATACACAATGCATGTGTTTATTCCCACACTGTATATACACTGTGTGTGGGAAGACCTTACGCAATCAGGAAACCATTTAGGTCCAATTAGTTGCTGATTTTCATAATCAAGCTTACAGAGACCACTTGTAACCAGTAGGGGGCCTCTCAATATTTTGTGGCTTGCAAAGAATAGTTCTAGTTACAGTAAAAAAAAAATACTATCAACCCATAAGTAAGCAAATCAATGTTATTTGTTGCCCATGTACAATAACAATTTGTCAAAACAATATCTAATTATTGATGTTCATCTCAAGCTACAGAGAACAGAGATGCTAGTTTGAGTTGGGTCTTCGGACAAGTAAGTCAACTCCCGTATGTCATCTGGTTATGCTTACCTCCTGGGTTGCGTCGCAGGATATATCTTCTGGCTTCATCATAGAGGAAGATGAGAAGAGAGTATGGAAAGGCACAGAACCACCAAGATGGCCTGGGGTGCAACAGAGAAGAGAGCAGCTTACAACCAAATTCAACATAGATCATTATTGTTCATTATGCGGTATATTACTTTTAATACATACAGGGTGTGTGTTCTACTCACTTCAGAGGGTACATTCTGAGGGCAACGTCCATGCCAGGACAGTATGATAGGAAGGCAGCCAACGCTGTCTCCTCAAACAGCCCAAATATCAGGATGCGATTCCTGAGGGAATGAATGGAAAGGTAAGTATGTTAGACTTAGACGTTAGCATGCTATCCCATTAACAGTGTGTTCACCACTGAAGCGTTAGCATGCTATCCCATTTACAGTGTGTTCCCCACTACATACTTCATTCCTTGCTGCAGAATGGAGTTCCTCCTGGTCTTACAGATGATCAGATCGGCCCACTGGACGATGACAATACTGACGAAGAACGCTGTGTGGCAGGTGAACTCTACAATCTTTCTTCGCTCGTACGTCTGGTGAATAGATTTACGTACTATAATTCGCTTTTGTATGTGTTGATAGCAGTGCATTGCAGTTATAAGAAAGCCGTAACTATTTAAAACTTGAAGATTCGTCAAACTAATCCAAAATTCTTTGTAAATCTAAAATACACAGGGCTAATATTAGCATTGGTTATTCAGTACTGACCCACTGCTGGCCGTAGCTGTCTTCCAAGTCGTTTACATATTTATCATCCCAGTATACACGGACCCCAATCAGATCCATGGGGAGAAACCCATTTTCAGCGAGGATAACGAAATATGTGAAGAACCCAGCTGTGGCCTGCATCATACCTAACAAAAGGACAGAGAGGTTTGATTTAAAATGTAGCCCTTATTTGAATTAATTTGACGTTATGGTAACGTTATGGTATACTACCACGTAACACATGTATCTTAATTTAGTTTTATTAATTAGAACTGTTTTAGTGTCAGTCTGCAAAACTGAATGAAGGAATCAGACAGCAGGGGTCCAATCAGGAGAGGGATATAGAGAAGGGGGTGTGGTCAGAGTGCAGAGATCCAATTAGAGGAGGTGATGATAAGGGGAGGTGTGTTCAGAGAACAAGGGAATTACCATCTTGGTCATTATGAGACTTTCATTATTACTTAGTATGCCTTTAGCAATACAGTATAAGAGTATATTTAGAATTATTCACAAATACTTCCTGAACCAGAGCAAACTGAAAAATTACAAAAATCCCAAACATGATTTTATTCATTCTCTGATCTTAGATCTTCCTTACCAATCTGTCCATAGGCTATACTGATGAGTCTTTCATTGACCAGTTTGTCTGTCTTGGGGTTCCTGGGCTGTCTCTTCATGATGTCACTCTCAGCAACTTCATAAGCCAAGGAGATGGCGGGAACCTGGGACAGAAAAATGTATGTTACATTCTGATTTTGGATGGCCTTTATACGTACTGTATAGTACGCAAAGTTGTATAGTTTGTATGGTCATCTTAAACTTGATAATCTTCACTCAAAACAATCAATAAGTAATGAGTCAATTAAATCACCATGTCCGTTCCCAGGTCAATACAGAGGATGGTGACAGTTCCCAGGGGCAGAGGGATGTTGGCGATGATGAAGAGGAGGAAAGGTGAAATTTCAGGGATGTTGCTGGTCAGGGTGTAGGCGATGGACTTCTTCAGGTTGTCAAAGATCAGACGGCCTGGAAGATAATTTAAGGTAAAATATGAGAACAGTTTATGGCAAAGATAAAACATGCAGTTGAGATGTATGTAATTGTAATGATACATCTAACATATAAGGGAAATTGATATATTGGCAAAACTGTGTGGTCATAAGACGCAATTGGATTTGAAAGCTGTAATTATCTTTACTGTCAGCAGGCTCCTTAATGTATTGTTTACTGTAATGACATTAATCAGTTGAAGCATAGCTTTGACTATGCTTATGATGCAGAAAGCAACACATCTGGTGTTGTGACCCGCTAATGGAGGAGAACATAAAAAATCTAAGTGATATCATATTGGACTTGTTCACAATAAAAGGGGAAAAGAGAAACAATTATTATATTATTATTATATCAAGAGAAACAATGAAATGATCAGTCACCCTATGAATGATCATTTATTTGTTTCTCTTGTTATAATATTGATATGTATTAATGTACAATTATTATTGTTTATTATTAAATAATATGATGTTGCTATGCTGTTAATATGCTGGAAAATGCATCTAGTTGTTTTTGTTGCATGCTGGTCTGTCTGTCTCTATTTAAAACTAACCCTCTTCCACTCCAGTGACGATGGAGGCAAAGTTGTCGTCCAACAGGATCATGTCAGCAGCCTGCTTGGAGACGTCGGAGCCGGCGATTCCCATGGCAACGCCGATGTCAGCCTTCTTTAGGGCTGGAGAGTCGTTCACACCATCACCTGTCACGGCTACGATGGCACCCTGTCCCGGGAGAGAGATACATTATGTCCTAAATCAGTGGATGAACAGCAATGTTCCCATCAATGCTGAATTTGTGATAGTTTTCTATAGAAGCACTTATTCTACAAATATTACATTTTAGGCTTCACTTGAAGAGGGAATATTTTACCCTTTTTTAAACAATTGTATGATTACATGATGTCTGAGAAAAGGTTGGGAAACGAAACTATTTTAGTGGATTTTTCAAATGTATTTTTATTTTTACACCCAGTACAAAACAGTACATTTTAACGACATTCATGAAGAGCAATGTGTGAATGACATATTTTCTTACAACAATGTAAACTGTAGGGTATGCTCATGAACTCACTGTCATACATGTTCACTACATTTCATGGCAGTGACAGACCACAAACAATCTGTTTGTTTGTAATCAGTGATGCTGACACATCCAATTATCCTATCCAAAACACTACTTCTCCTTGTCATTCAGTCCACTGCTGTTTCACTTTACTGAATGTAAATAATACAGTATGCCTCAGCCTTAGTTATCTGTAGACGTTTGAGAAAGGTAGGGCAGGGGCTATTCTGTTGTGCAAAAAGGATGATTGGTTACTTGAAAGTATCACAGATGTGACAGATCTATGCTAAAACTGAACAAACCATGTGTTTCTTGTGTGTTTTTTAACCCCTCCTTTATTACAAAAGGAGGAAAGGTAATAATACATTTATGTTTTCCTAAGGAGGAGGAGGCAATTTTGTCCACATTAAATTATAGTTTCACAGTTACCTGTCTCTGGCAGCCCTCCACGATGATGAGTTTCTGCTGAGGGGAGGTTCTGGCAAAGACGATCTCAGTGTGGTACTTCAGGATGTCATCCAAATGTTCAGGGTTCATGTCCTTCAGCTCTCCACCATGGACCACACAGGCCTTAGCATCCCTGTAGAGAATGGAATCACGTTGGTAAAAACAATCCCAGCAAATATTTTGTTCCCATAATTAGCTCCAATAAACACACACACACACGCACACACACACACACACACAATGACAGTAATCTCAAATGGGTCATAACATTGTGTGTCACTCTTTTCGTTAACCCATGTAATGTAACCTTGTCTGCATGATAGCCTGGTAGTCCAATGCATCTGGGATCTGAACAGGATAAATAGCTAAATAATGGCACGGCCACAGTGGAACTAAATCTATATTGATTTCTCTTTCTCTCTATATATATAGAGCAATATTGTTAATAACATGTTGTGGTGGTATTACCCTGCATAACCTGCAGAGGGCACTATGGGTCGATTTGAAGATTGAAGATGTAATGGAACTGATCTGGTTCTAACCAGGGACGGGCAGTATTTATGATACATCTATTTTAAATCTGTATTTGAAACACAAACATTTTGTAATTTGTATTTGAGGGTTATTGAAAATGGCTTCATATTTTGTTTAAAAATACTTTAGTTTAAAAATAGTTAAAAAATACTTTGTTTGAGACGTTTACTTGGTGCAGCCTCTGAATTGTAGCCTGGTCTAACCACCCCCAAAATTAATTTGCATTTAATTTGCATTAACCACCCCCACTGGTCGCTGATTAGTCCACCATTTTGGCTGTGTGAACGATATAGTGATCAGGGTTTCCAGACTATAATCACAGCAATAATTGAGTTAGTCAGGTGGATGTTGGAACACCGGATTACTGTTCAGCCTGCACACAAAACGGACAGTGAGGAATATGACTAAATATTATCTTACAATCGCTTACACACCATTACATGGTTGCATACTGTATGTCAGATTTGTTAAGAAAAAAAAACTGTTGATGGCTCTCAAACATTGTCCTTAAAGGTATAGTCAGCGGGATAAAAAGGACAACAGAACGAAAACAAAATTATCTGAGGCTTGAAATTATCTGGCTAGGAAGCCCCTCCGCACTTCCTTTTTGTTTGCTTGGCTGATTGGCTGGACTCTATTAAAGTTACTTTTTATTTATTTTTTAAGATAATACACTTTTGTCAAATTCAGTAAATATTTACTCACGGTTTGCTAGCTACCGATTCAATGTGCATGCTACAATAATTCTGTGTTTCTACAGCCATGGCTCTATAAATTGTAACACAAACAAAGTAGTGCAAACCGCACACAACAAAAATATCCTAGCCGTTGCAATGTTTCCAATGTATGGGGCGGCGCTGCTTTTGAGCACCCTATGGCATTGAAGGGAGAGGTGTTTTTGTTTTTACCAAGCTCAATATCAACAAGCTTTCTCAGAATGACCTATACCTTTTACTAAATTAGTCAGTTTACAGGTTATTGGTTAGGCTAGATCAAATGAGGCGATGATAGGTTTGTGAAGTGATTTCATGGTCAAGAATTGATTTGTATTGTTAAAAAAACAAAATACAGTAGATTATTTTGATAGAGTGTGTGGCTGCTGTATTTTGTAGTATATTTTGCTACATTTAATAATAATAATAATAATTATTATTATTATTATTATTCATAATATTTAGGGTATTTGGTATTTTATTTTAAAATACATTTCGATGTATTTTTACCCATCCCTGGTTCTAACAATATATCTTTTATGTATGAATTCCTGTTATAATTATTATTCCTGTTATATTTGGTAAATTTGTAAAGTCAATATGCTTTTAACATACCTGAACATACAGTTACCTATCAGATCAGTTCCCTGGTCTACTGTATACACTCCGTTTAACCATGGCAAAACAAATATATCTTACTACGACAAATTGTCTCCAGAAAGATAGATAACTTACTAAGACTTCCTTCAAGGAAATGCTTAAAAATGATAAGACTATACCAGGGGTATACCTGGGGTTGACCTCTGACACTGGTACATTCAGACGAGCAGCAATGTCCTCAACAGTCTCATTGCCCTCAGAGATGATACCCACACCCTTGGCAATGGCCTTGGCTGTGATTGGATGGTCACCTGTTACCATGATAACCTATGAAAACAAAAAAAACGTATTCCACACAGGTTGTGGATTTCATGGATGTATCAAAGAATTTGTAAACCCCTGTGAAAACGTAATTACAGCTGCCATACCTTGATGCCAGCGCTCCTGCATTTGCCCACAGCGTCGGGCACAGCGGCACGAGGAGGGTCGATCATGGACATTAGGCCCACAAAGCACAGGTTCTCAGTGGGGAAGTTCACTTCCTCAGTGTCAAAGGCAAATCCCTCCTTAAACTGGTCGTCAGGGAGGTTATAATGGCAGAAACCTGAATAGATACCAAGGATATTTTTATATATTATATTATTATATTAGTATTTCATTATTTATATAGCCAATCTTATTATTTAAATGTTTACATTGTGACATTACAGTGTAGTTTAGTTGCATTATATTATTTTAATAAATTATCTATGATTGTTTGCTTTCCTGAAAATGTAATCCTAGAATACAAAGTCTTATTGTTAGACGGGACCGCACTGTTTGTTCTAAGCTCCAAAGGATTTTGGTCCAAAGTCTACATAAGATGATTTAACCCTCACATGGGGCAGAATCTTACCCAACACTCTCTCTCCCAGCCCTCCCAACTCGACGTAGGCATTCTGGAAGGCGTCTTTCAACTCGTCGTCCAGTTGCTGCTCTTTGCCCTGGATCAAGATGGTGGAGCAGCGGTCCAGAATCCTCTCTGGGGCTCCCTTCATCACCAGCAGGTGTTTGGATTCTCCGGGTGTTGTGTTGTTATGGATCGAAAGCTGTCAGACAGTTGGAGAAACATATACTGTATATTTATATAGAAACAGAATAGAAACATGTACTGTAGTGTATAGAATAGAAAGTAAGAGAGAAGCTTAACAGTGAACTTATATATACGGATAACCTTGTACCTTATAAAAGGCAACCTTGTTTAACCATCTACTTGGAGTCAGTTATATTAAATTCAGTTAGTGACATTAAACAATACCTAATTTTGCTATGATGCCTGAATCACATTTGGACAACTTAACTTGCACATTAGATCATGCATACTGTATAAAAGGCAACAGTGTGTTACCTGGTACTTGTTGGTGGAGTTGAATGGAATCTCAGCGACCTTATTATATTTCTCTCTCATCTCTTTGACTGATCCACAGCACAGCTCAATACACTTAAGCAGGGCAGACTCTGAGGCGTCGCCAGCCACATCTCTCTGGTAAAATACAATTAAAGTACACATGCTAATTGTCTATACATTGTCAAACATCTAATTATAATGTTTTGTTACAAATGCAAATTGATGAAAGAAATTGGAGAAATACACACAAATGGAGTTATTTTGTAACCAAATCAACCGTTACTGGTTTATATTCAAATGCTCTTGTATTGTCAATTTCTGTATTTGAAGCCTGCACTTGGCAGGGCCAGCAGACAGCAAACAGATGCAGTACAATTCAACATCCATTCATAAATTATGATTCATGGAGTTACCTGTCAAAATAAATTGTTATTGTTTTGCTGTTAGAAAACATAATAGCCAGTATAAAATGTATGGCTTTTAATGTCATCATGTCAGAAACTCTGGTTGCATGATGTACATGCATCCACTCATTACACATAACACCAAAGTATAGTCTGAAATATATCCTTCATAGATATAATTAATATACATAAGAAGTAAAGGTGGCCTACTTGATCGTGTAGAAAAAGTATGTGCATCTTTACAAATAGGATTAGCAGATGGCGATTAACCAAAAGCCACAGTTAAAGGTTACTGCTATCTTTTTTACCCAGTGATACATTATTCAGAGCCCTTTGTTTGGAGCTCAATGGGTGAAACAAAGCAAAGAGGGTGTTTGTCGTGTTTGATGAGTGGCTTGCATTGTGCGCATGGTAAATTGATACCTTCAGGATGGGCACATTGGACTGCTCTGCCAGGAACACAGCTCGGTTGCAGAGCCCAGCTACTCTGGCCAGAGCAGCCCATGTGGCAGAGCTCCTGTCGAAGGAAGTCCCACTCTGGTTCTCGGTGGTGTCGGCCTCGTGGATCTGGTTGTCAAACCACATGTGGGCCACGGTCATCCTGTTCTGGGTCAGGGTGCCAGTCTTGTCAGAGCAGATGGTGGAGGTGGAGCCCAGTGTCTCCACAGCCTCCAGGTTCTTCACCAGGCAGTTCTTCTTGGCCATACGCTTGGCAGTCAGGGTCAGACATACCTGCAAGCATGCAGCTTTAGTTAGCAAGTGAATTGTGTCTTCTGTTCGGTGCATTAGTATGTCTGATCAAGAAACTTCAAAAGGTATAGTTAGCTATTATAGCAAATTTTAAGCTAATACACTTTTTGTCAAATTCATCAAATATCTCCTTGCATTTCGCTATCTTACTATTTTGTATTGTGTGTGTGCTGAAAAAAGAATCGGATACTTCTACACAGCCCTGGCTCCATGAATCGTAACAACAACAAAGTGGCGAACACCGCTCACAACAACATAGTTGTAGAACTACACTTTGCTTCACAATGCATTTTAATGTGTGGGGCAGCGGTGCGGAGGGATATTGTTTTGATGTGAGCTCAAAGTTAACAAGCGTTCTTGAAAATAGCTAACCCCGCCTGCAAATAGGGGATTTTGTTTGAAACTCTCCAATACAAAAGTATTGAGTCAAAACGAATTCCAATAGCAAAAAATGTACTCTCAAATTCATAAATACACCCACTCACAGTGACAGTTGCCAGGAGACCCTCTGGCACGTTGGCGACGATGATGCCAATGAGGAAGATGACGGCCTCCAGCCAACCGTACCCTAGAATAAGGGAGAGGATGAAGAAGGAGACCCCCAGGAACACGGCCACGCCTGTGATGATGTGGATGAAGTGCTCAATCTCTTTGGCGATGGGGGTCTTTCCTCCCTCCAGGCTGGAAGCCAGAGTGGCAATACGGCCCATTACGGTACGGTCGCCTGTGTTTATGACGATTCCTCTAGCGGTACCTGGACAGAGACAAACAGTTATAAAGTTATACAGATAACTACATTATTTATCAATGGAATTATACCTTTAAATTCAGTTACTGACCTTCAACACAGTTGGTAGAGAAGAAGGCAATGTTCCTGGTTTCCAACGGGTTGTCGTTGGAGAAGTCTGGGGTACGAGTCTGAGGCTCAGATTCTCCTGTCAGAGAGGAGTTGTCCACCTGGAAGAAGAAATCAAGAAGAAAACACATGAAATCACAGATATTTCAATCTGTGGACCAAGGCATTAAGTCAACAGCAAAATGTGTTTTTAATACAAGTTTCCTTAGTTTTATTGTGAGGTTGTGATGATTACTAACAGTTTGAGTGATTTGTAGACCCCATTTTGTTTTTGGGAGTCAGTTGACAAGAGTCAATCATGGTACAAACCTTGCAGCCGTGAGCAGAGATGACACGCAGGTCAGCAGGAATCCTGTCTCCACCCTTGACTTCCACAAGATCTCCAGCCACCACCTCCTCAGCGTTGATACTCTTCTTCTCACCATCGCGGACAACTAGGGCTTGCTACAGGAATCAATGCCACAGGAATCAATGCCAATGCCGTTTGTTATTGTGGAAGGAAGGTAATTTATTTAAGTCATTGTCATTTGGGCAATATGGCTAAATGACTTCTGATCCTCTAAACTTGAATGTTTTCACCTACACAGACACATAGAGAAAGAGCTTTACCAAAAGTTTAGTTTGTCATAAGCCCTACCTGCGGGACCAGGTTCTTGAAGGACTCCATGATCTTGGAGCTCTTAGCGTCTTGGTAGTAGGAGAAGCAGCCAGTGATGATGACAACTGCAGACAACACAACGCCCAGGTACAACTGTGGAAGACAGCATAAATCACATGTATTATAAAGCCGCAAGCAAGTATAATCTACTATAACCACATTGTCATTGTCTCAGTTAGCAAGAATCACAATAGGCTAAAGTCCTTACATTGTCATTAGCCGGCTCATCTTCTGATGCAGCCTGGATTCCATAAGCCAGAAAACATAGGATGGCTCCAATCCACAGCAGCATAGAAAAACCACCAAACAACTAATAACATAAATAAATAAAATAGCTTCATAATGAGTCTGTCCATGCTCATTATTTATCATAGACTTGCAGTGTGAGTGGAAGAAAGCAGGAATTAGTCAAGAGTATATTGACATCACTTTCAGGAGTGATTCTAGGATCAGACCTTTAGGGGTGCTCAGCCCCAAATGAGAATGTGATCTGTAGGCCTACATACAAAGGCAAAGGTAAATCACAAATGTCACTGTAGGCCTATCAATTATACTAAATTAAACTAATGTCAAAGCCCAGTCTAATTAGTTCCAGTTAAATTGTAGCTATACTTAAGTTATACCTGTCTACAGAACTTGACCCATTCAGGTGTGGTGGGTGGAGGCGTGAGGGCATTTGGGCCATCCCGGGCAAAGATCTCCTTCACCCTTGACGAGGTAAGACCCTGGTGAGAGACAGGAGGCACACATCAGCAATCAAGTCAAAGTCAAAATGTATTTATTATCCCACATTTTTGTTGCAGCCAGGTATAGTTACATCCTTCATAATAAATATAAGATATGAATAATAAACATGGACAGCATAAAGACAACATTCCATACACAAACAGCATATATAAGATCACTATTAAAATCTATGACGATTCAAACTATTTATTGCTGGATACACAAAAGAGACTGTGAATCTCTTAGTCCTTTGAGTTGGCACTCTGTATCTTCTACCAGAAGGCAGTAGCACAAACTCCCCCTGCAGGGGGTGGTCAATGTTAAACGCAGACAAAAATGTTCAAACTTGACAACTTGACACATTACAGATGACACACTAAACACACAGCCTAAGATGTTCGACACCGGCTGCTGGTTGCCACAGGAGCAGCGCCCTTTGCAATGTTATTACACCTAGAGTTTCATATGGTCAATGTATGTTTAGTGGAAATAATTAAGGCGGTGATTATGCATCCTATCTATCCTGTCTATCCTGTATTTCCACTTATCTTCAGTCTGAGGTGATCCTTTGTTTCGCAAACTATGCTTTTTTTTATGCTATCCCCAGATATGTTGGTTTACAGCCAAAGACACAAATTATGTTCTGACATTATAATTGCTAAGTGGGTGCTTGTTCCGCTTGGTCACTAAACCACCACCTGGGATGATTTCACTGTTAGTTTCCCTCGTTTTACATAATCTAATTAGAATCATCTGGTTTAGTGTATGTTCTAATACAGTAAGTAACGATGTCTCTATCTGTGTGCATGCATGCCTGCTAGATGTTACAGTATCGGGCCATCCGAGGGCCTGCCTTACTATTAGACGATAAGGCTCGGAATAAATGGCAGGCCTATTATTGGTATCAACATAATCTGCTGTGTAATATAACATCTCAACACAGTTTAATTACACTGCTGGGGAGGCCTCTTGCAGCATAAGGCAACTGAAACATGTATTTGGCCTGACACCAAATGTGGAAAAGAAGATTTATTTTCTTTTTCGTGGAAGGACAAACAAGAGCTGCACCTCAGTATGAATGCACCTTTTGTTTTGGGACAAACTTAGACAGATCAGATTTCTATAGATAAGCATCACCAGGCAAGCATTTTGCCAATGTAGGATTTTATTGTTTAAACAAATTGAATATGCGTGTGTGTGTCAGAAAGAAAATAAAGATACACATTAACATTCAGTGCATGTGTGTATGTGCACAAATACTGTCTATTTATCTATCTATCCCACACAGTCCTATAGATGTACATACACCTGTCTTACTTACTTTGCTTAGATCTGTTCCATATTTCCTATGAAGTTCATCCAAGGTCAATTTGTGATCATCCTGTTGATGAATGAGAGAGAGAGAGAGAGAGAGAGAGAGAGAGAGAGAGAGAGAGAGAGAGAGAGAGAGAGAGAGAGAGAGAGAGAAAGAGATGTCCAGGCATGCATTACAACAAGGCAATGAATTGTATGGCGCTCATATGAGCCATTGAGGCTAACTGAAAACGTATCCTGCTATTTCCTCCACAAGCCTGCATGGATTTCAACAATGACGTCACACTCTTGCATCTCGTGAGTAAAAAAGTTCACACGGTGGATGACCTAACATTGGAACTCTAAGGGCAGACATTTGACTATGGCCAAGCATTCGTGCAAAGCCGTGCGTTCTAATTTCAGGCCCATGGTCACGGGCAAAGCGTTCTGACCTTGAAACCAGTGTAGCACAAAATGCCTTCTGATTCAAGTACAGCGCTCATGTATCTAATATATCACTGTAGTTCAGATAGCTGTTATACAATAAATCTCAAAATGACAGAACCCCGCCCCTCAATTCCACAATAATGTCCTTCTTTATGGTTAACGGGAGTTTCAGCCATATCAGACCTTTAGAGCATTTTCAAAAACGATCTCATCAACTAAGGCAGAGTGTGTTGAGTATTTCTGTGAGAATGTGTGAATACAATCAAGTCAATCTGCAAGTGATTAAACTACAGAAGCTGGAACAAGCTACAGGATGTTACAGGAGTGAAACACATAATCTTGAAATAATTGCTATATTTAAACACACACAAACACAATGAAATGCCCAATTATAGTTTTTGTGGAAAAAGTACACACACTGTGGCTTATGAAACCTTTTTTGTAACGGGTTTATGCATTTATGAATAAACCCCTTAAGGGCTCCACAAAGCAATCCCTGAAGATTTAAGGTATTAGTCTGCTGTTGTGAATACATGCTTAACTTTTAACACAATAACTTGTACAGTAGGTAATGCTGAGAAGTTACATAAGTGGTTCAGTCAGAACATTTCAGTATGGATATCCTTCAAATATATTATTTTCTACTGTACATATTTTAGATTCTTACTGTACTTCTGAATGAATGCTACATTTTTTTATGAAAGTATACTGTGTAATCCAGAAGATAAAACACCATCCTTTGTACTGATACACAATTTTATATTACCAGTTTCCACTAGTCTGCGTTATCACAAACAAACTGTAATTCTAGGGATCACATGCCTCAAATAACTGTTTCTCTCGCATTTTAATTATTACTCTACTTTGTCCGCCTGGGAATGACAAGCAGGATATTTAGCCCGCTGTCCTGATATTCAGGAACAAACACGCCCAAAGGAAGTGCTGGAAAGCAGCTTATTACCCTCATCAATCAGAACCAGTATGATTGCATCTTTAATCTACTAGACTTTGTTACATTTGAACAAATCCCTTACTATACTATTTCCATGACAGCATTTCATTTTGTCCTTGGCTGGACTTTGATCCTGTGTGACTTTGAAAATGCACGATGAGGCAACTCATTAACATGACTCTTAGATGGAAATGTAGTTATGTCCATATTACATTATAGTCATGCCAATCTTTTCTGTTAGCAATGTCCTTACGCTGGAAAGTCACTTTCATAATGTTTATTAAAAAAAAGATAAATGATTAGCAGTAAGAGGTGGACTTTGGAATCTACAGGTATTTATGTACGATAGAGGGCAATAATAATTAATATGTTACCTGGGATGTGATATTACCTAATAGCAAAACTGAGAAGAAAAAAAAACTGCTATTGTATGTGATACTAGTAAAGACTTCTTACAGAAAACATATAAAATAATGTATTTTTGTCATATGAAGAATAAAAAAATACATTAAAAAAAATGTAAGCCTTGGGACCAGTTTAGATTGCAGTGTGGGTGAACCGGAAAGATCCACATCATTACTCAGAACCGCAACTTAGTAAAAGTCAATTAAATCCAGTAACCACTATTGATAATTGTAGATGTTAAAATTCCCTTCACTATAGTAATCAAATCAACATCTTTGTCTCAGCATTCTCAAAAATCAACATAAAGTTTACTGTGGACACTATCAACATGAAGTGACATTCTATGACCTTGATATAGGTCTCAGCCAGGACACTAAAATGTAAAATACATTTTTATCTTCTTACATCAGACCAGACTCCTACCTAGTAACCTTGTAAAATCATCATAGGACGTCATAGGAAATAAAAGTGATAGCTAAGAGAGGCGGCCATCTTTGAATGGTTGAAGGGCAAATGTACTTCTGCACTCTTGGTTACATAAATGTCAAGGTATAATGCAGACTTATCAGTGAGTAAGATATCATCATAGAGTTTTGTTAGAATGAACCTGTGTCTTTTTGACAATAAAATAAACAGAATAGCCTCATTAACCTTGAGAATGACCTCTGCTTCAGATCTGCATCCAGATTCAGGACAAACTGACCCCATTGGATATACGACCGCTAAACTTCCTCTACACACTACACAGGAGTTTTAATACAACATGTAGCTGGCACATTCAATTCAATTATCAATGTGTACCAAAAGGGGCCTAGTAAGTTGAATGCAGGTAGCTTCAGTTACAAAGATGTGAACTGGACATTTTTTAAACTACTTTTTGAGAAAAGGTGTCATATAAGACACTCCTGACCATAAATGAGTATTCAATCAATCTTTATTTATATAGCACTTTTCATACAAATTCATGTAACACAAAGTGTTTCACACTACGTCATTAAAAACAATTCAAAATGAGTTCAAATAATACAATATATATACAAATAAAGTAATACCACCACTCATGTTACACTCATCATCATATCTTGAATCTTATTGGGAAATCACATCAACCACAGTAGTCAAATCTACCTCACAATATTAATATTTGAAAACTAAAATCTGAGGTGTTAACACTTCTTCCCATCTTACACAGAACATTCCACAGCTGAAAATATTGCGTCTTCTTAGATAAATACAAGCTAGCAGAACTACAATTGCACACAAACAGCATGTGACTACAGGGGTTAACTAGTGTACTTTTAGCAGCGGTCACGAGTTACCTCAACATTAAGTAGGGAGCTTGACAAAGTAGAGGTTTGTCCCCACTCTTACTGTATAATTGTGACTAATGTGCATACGCTACAGTACTAAATTGCAGAGTGTGTCCAGTTGGGTACAAGGCAATATTTATGTAGGCTTTTTAATCACCTAAAGTCGATACATTTTCAATACTAGGTTTATTGTTACACTGAATCTTAATAAATTCTACTAAATGTTGAACCGACAAATTCAGTCAGATTGCCATTCAAACATGCTGTGCTGACAGCAAACATTGTCAAGTGGAGTGGCATGAGACTTTCTCAACACAACCTAAACATAACAGTAGTATCACGGTAGTGTACTCACCAAATCCACCTCTTTCTTCAGCTCGTCCATTTCCTTTTTATCCTTCTTTCCCTTCTTGACTTTCTTTTTTCCATTCTCCGACGTTGCTGCCAGTTTGTAATCATCTTTCCCTTTCTGGATTAGAAAGAGATAGAATAATACATTATGTTCAACTCAGAGAATGAAGCGGGAAACCTTGTTCACAACTTTCCCCTAAAACAAGGAAGTAAAATGGTTGTTAAAGTGCTCTTTTACACTGTTCTGTTCAAATATCTCATGTAACACTTCAGCATTTCCTGTTTGACAGCTGGAAAATGGTTTTGAATGTGAGAAACTATGTACATGGCAGATTTTCAGAGCGGTTCAAAGTTCTAAAGACACTGTCAGCGGTCACCCTTATCACCTTGTCATGGTTAACAAATTATGCTAAATTAATCTGATCTTAAAATTGACAACATTTAAAAAACATTTTTTGAATGCCCTTTAATGTGTCAACATCAGCAATGAATATGTGGTTGAATACTTACTCCTAGCCCCATGTTTGCAGTGCAAGTAAAGGCAGAACAGTCAACCCAATTGTTTTTCAAAATGAAACTTGGACTCTACTCCGCCTCTTTCCTGCTTGCCACTCTCTCTCTATATATCTCTCTCTCTCTCTCTCTCTCACACACACACACATTCACTCTCTTTTTCTCTCTCTCTCTCTCGAGTGGAACAGTGTCTCTCCGTTTGCATACCTTTATACCCAAACCTGCTCACCTGCTCTAGGAAGAGGTGGGGCTTATCTTAGGCACCGCTTGGGGGGTTGTGTGTGTCGGGTGCCCCTTGACATTGATCTCATCAACTTTCACCTGTAGTAGGTACTGTAGGAGGTCATGAGGGAACATGGACCTCCCCCGCACTGCCATGTGAGTGTGTAAGCGTTCGTATTTACAGCCTAAACAGTATTCAAGAGAGAGAGAGGGGAGGGGGAAGGGGAGAGAAAGAGAGAGGGAGAGATAGAGAGAATGTGTGAGATTGAGAGAGAGATAGGGGTGGAGAACAGCTAGTCTTAAAGCCCAGTTCTGCCCTCAGTCTAATATAACATTTCCATAACAAAGTCAGGAGGGGGAGAGAAAAACTGCTGATCAAACCTCAGTAGGAACAATCTCCTTCTGTTTTGTTTTTTCCCCAGAAGCACTTAAGATGCAGTACAGTGATTGGATGAGAGACTGTCTCACTGTAAAGATAGCACAATGTGAACTCTGTGGCGGGAATCCTGTCACACGCCTCTTCTCTCACTCACTCTGTGTGTGTCTATGAGGTCAGACTACCCTACACTGTGTAAAGTAACAGCAGCCTGTAATTGAGTCTGAACTACTTGGGAATGACTGGAATGTCTGCACTCGAATGGAGAGAGGGGGAGGGTCTGTGAATGTTCGAAAATGACGTACTGTTCGAATGATTTGTGTTGAATGTTTTGACGGCCGCAAATCAACAGTGTGAATGCAGCCAAAAAAAAAGAAGGAACAAGACTTCATTTGAAAGGAATAAGTGAAAATAAATACAACATTACACTGACCTGGAAAAAGCTGGACTGGTTTGAAGGTTTACATTTGTAGCTCAATGTTAACGTGATATCCCTGGAAATAAGGTTCAAACAAAGTCAATGTTTCACCTCAAAGGTAATTTGCCCAGACCTGGATTAGTGAAATACTAGGAAGAGGCAGTTTATGGTCCTAACATCATCAGAGCCCAAGGGGCCTGGGTCTATTAGGCCTGAAATCAGATGACCCAGCGGGGGGGAGGGGGCGACAAGCCTAGTTGGGGAGTGCTTATTGCCCACTATGGGGGATGTCTGTAGGCAACTGCAGAGGTCTTTTGTGGGCCCAACCTGCTGACAGCCAATAGGAACACACAATGAACCTGAGTGGCAGCAGAAACCGAGGCAAGCCGTGCCGAATGTAATTTACCATGGCAACAATAAATACTATTTGCTTGTTTGCATTATTATTATTAATAATAATAATAATAATACAATTTATTTGGGACGGCTTTCTAAATACTCAAGGACTACATTACATTACATATACATAGATATAAAACAGTTGGCTAAAATATACATACTATAGTTATAAACATTTGATCTGAAAAAATGTATACAAAATAAAATAAAACAGTCAGGTTGCGGAAATATACATACTAAGTGAAAAAAAAGATGACATTCACAGAGCATATGTTATTATTTTAAGTAATTATAAACATTACCAAATAATAACTAGTTATAACTGCAAACATCACGTTGAAAGCATTAGACAATACCTTGTCTAAATTCTAATCTTTATTAGAGTTTTTATAATAATGGTAATGTTTCATTTTAGCATGAAAGGTTTCCTACTGATCCTATGATTAATCACAGTGATCATTAACAGAATAGAAAGAGGATGATCAATCATTTGTGATAATTGGTCAATATTAATTGATGAGGTAAACAAACCTCTTCTGCAAGAGTATTTGACAAGACCCAACAATGTGAAAACCATCACTAATCTACTGTAGCACTCATTACAGGCAAGTACATTTCTGTGTTAAGAACAATCGTAATCAAATCTGTTCAAACCAGATCACAAAGAACATATTTAATGTATGGATAAGATTAATTTACAAAGACCAATTGGTTGAAAAATATTGTGATATTCCTGTGAACATTTTTATCATTGACAATATAATTGTCATATTTCACCCATCTTTTCAGAAAATACCTACTGGAATTGTATATAAATATCTACATCTGGTTACATACAAATATATATGATTTTACTCAGATATATTCTATTTACACGGATTGCACAGATTTCTGAATGCAGTAATGTACAGATAGAATTTCAGAAAGAAGTCTGCAGAGCTTTAGAGTCATGTAACCAGTGCATAAAGGCACATGTTTGGAGAGACTGTTGTTTAGCATACCAGACAGAGCATACCCACATCTTGTGTATCTAATAGTAACGTAAGTGTTCTGAGTGGTTTCCCTGATCTACACTCACAAGACTAGCATTATCAGGGACAGCACTAGCAAGGTTACATGAACAGTAGCTTTGTTTAACCCTCTGTAGCTCCCTTAACTCAATGAACGTCTGACATGAAACATGTAAGACAAATTAAGTGAACCTCTATTGACTTCCATTGTTTTTCAAAAACATTGATCTGCAAAGATAATAGGCTGGCTCAAATTACATAAGCTTCTGAAATGTAACATATATTTCCATTTTGTTAAATAATTAAATGGGAAATCTACTTCCGGACCAACACTGTTACGCTCTATGCCATAGTGTGCTCCCTCAGAAGCTCCGCCCCCCACATTGGATGTGCATTGCCAATCCTAGTGTACAATTTGTAGACCCAGGCCTGTGTTGAAACACCAGATTTGTCAGCGCACACAGAACGACACTTTACCCCCACCTGTACCCCACCTGTAACTCTCAGCTCACTCTTGGCCAATCTACTCTTCTATCAGCGATCAGTGAGCAAGTTACAGACTGACAAATACTGTATATGGCTAACACACAAACACACATTTTTAACAATTTTATCCCACACAGATTATCTCCATAGCCATATCATTAAGCAGATCTATTAAGCATCACCCTCTCAAAAGGTGCATCAAAATAGAAGTAATAATTTTAAGGAAATTAAAGGACTTTGACAAAAACTAAATATTTAAATATTCTTATTAAATTTGTTTTCTTTTAAAGATGAAAACACATAAATACAGTTAGGACACAGTGTAATAGAATATATTTTTATTTGCCTCTATAATTTACATTCTTTTAATTTTACTTTTAAAAATTTAGGTTTACGTTTTGAAATGTAGGATTTGTAGCACATGTTCTATGTACTTGAATATCAATGTCCTGGACTGTGGCCAAGACTTGTGGTACAAGCCTTTACGGGACCCTTTCTTTTCCCTGCTCCTGAAGGATATATCATTATTTGTTATTTATTCTTAGATTTTTCTACATCAATGTGACACCTGCTCTGGTAGAGGCAGTGGGAATTGATTAAACAAGAAGTGTCTATCCAGCCCATTTAAACAATATTGAGTATCTGTACTGCACTGACAAAAATATTATTATTACATTATATGTCTAGAATTTTTTTTAATCAAAGTGCTTTTAATAAGTAATTTCTTAAAGTGCTATTGGGGCCTCAAATGGTGGACACCCCAGTGCTTACTTAGTTCACTGTGTTGGTCTGTTGGATGGGTTCTATATGAAGACTTTGTTCATAGTCATCTCAACTTTACTGTATTATTTCATGTTCTGGGTTACAAGAACAGCATAATATATCAAGAAACCAATATTCCACTGCTTAAAATTCAGCTGAATAGGAATTGAACTACAGATCTCAATGCTGTGTCAATCAAAATTATCTCAGTAACATTTACCTGGATCCATGAAAGTCCTCTCCCAAATATATTATATAGTTTTACAGTACATTTGACAATGTTACCCTACCAATGGGCAAATGGAAATCAGACTTAATGATTAAAATTGCTGGAATGATGTTCGCATTAAAAATATGTAACATTGTGACTTATGAATAACATCACAACTAAAGCTCATAACTCTAGCATCCCAACACCCCTTATGCTACCATAAAGCCATATTTCCTTTTCTTTTTGTAGTTGGATAAAAGTTATCATTGCAACATATTCACGTTCATATTGTTTTGGTAGGCCTTTCCAAGTGCAACTTGTGGTCACTCAGACAGCAGGGTGGTACCATTTGTTTCTAGTGCAGATAGCGTGTATAGAAACCAGTAGCATGACTTGTCAAATGTGCCATCCACTTTGTAAGGAAGGATCAGCTCTTGTGACATCCTTCATGCTAGTGGTTACTCACCATGTAGTATCAGGCCAGACCATCAAGTTCCACCCAAAACTGTCTCTGACCTCCACTATTCCTAGCAGATGCCATTACGTAGCCTAGTGCAGCTTTTGTTTTAGTGTGAGCACAATCCAGAGAGCACAACAACGCAGTTCTTTGTAGACCAGTTTGAAGCAAAAAGCGGTGTACTTTGTTTGGCTGAAGATGATATTGCATTGCTCCAGAGTCAAAGTAGCAGTCCACACAGTTCCTTCATGCACATATCTGTCAATATAAGCATAGATGCTCATGTGCGCATGCTCACTCACTCGCTATATACCTGTACCTGCTCAGGGCCGGAGGCGGGGCTTAGAAGATAACAGGTTAGTGGTTGGGATGGCGTGTGTTTATATGTTTGTATTTGTCACAGGTGGGTGGGTTTACTTGTATTCTTTCTGAGTAAAAGAGTCACTCTCCTGCTACTTTCCCTCTACCCTTGTATTATATTATTATATTTTATATGGGTGTATCTTATATGGGTATGGTTGTAGCCCAAACAATATGCAACACTCAAAATAGTGATAGCACTATAAGGAAGAAGACACACAAAGGAGATGGAAATATAGAGAATGGCTCTATCCTTTCAGCCTAATATAACATTTCCATTACAAAGAAAAAAAGGAAAAATGCTGATAAAAAAGAGCCGGGACTGTCTTTTCAGGTTTTCCCAGGAGCTCTTGAGCTGCAGCCTTTGGGGAAACAATTCCACAGCACAGATAACAGCATGTAAGGTGGGGAAAGCATGTGAGAAATCTAAGCCTTTAGTCCTCTCTCCCACTCTCCCTCCTTATCCATCTCAATATCCGACTATACACATTTTGTACAGTCTGCTCCCAGCAATTGATTCTGAATAATTTCCACCTAAATGGTTCCTATTAGACCATGACTGGAATGTATTTACTTCATGCAGAGAATGACAATATTACTATCTTTCTTTGCACATTCATGCCAGTTAATTCATCTTAATTACTACTTCATATACAGGCTCTTTTCATACAAACACAAATATATAAACTCCTTTTTCACATGAATTATTCTCAAGTTCATTTGGTACCAGGTCTGCAGTGCATTTCCTTCCCCAACTGTGAGCACAACAATGGTTGTGACTGCATACCTTGGACTCACAGCCACAAACTGTAAATCAAGAGATATAAAAAACACAATGTAAACCTGAAACTTGAAAAAGGTCTTTAAAAGTATTCAAACTAAATTAACAAAAAATGATTTGTAATGCCTGACACCAATCTGTTGAACATTTAGGAGTAGGTTGTACAATATGACTCACAATACACATCATTATGTGATAGCTACATAAAATATAGATTTCAAGGAATGCTCTGGTTAATTTGTTTCACTACAGGACATTACCCATCCAATGTATCCCAGTTTCATGGAAGGACAGTCAGAGTGGTTAGCTGGAAACACGTGAGCAATATTTACCACAAACAGCCTCCCTGTTTGTGTTTACTAGTATAGAAGAAGCAGGCGGATGAAGGAAGCTGTGTAGGAAGACAAGGCAAAGTCAACACAGGCTAGAGAGAAGTAAATGAGTCAAAAGATGAGTAGGAGAGGGTGATACAGAGGGACAGAAGAAAGAAAGAGAGACAGATTGAGTACCCCTTACCAATAAGGGTGATGTAAAGGGGGTCAGATTATGAGTAACTGAGATAACTGCTATTGTGTGTGTTAAGAAAATCCCTATCTTTCATGTGCACCCAATATGCCTCAAGCTTGAAAAGGCCACACCCTCTATTCAAATAGACACACATTTGCAAGGTTTGGACATGTGCAAAACAATGTTTGCATGTTGGGTAAAACTCAACCGCCCACAATGCATATGGTACCCTAGTCTAAACCTTCCTGGGCTTTGCTGTCAGTGCTCCATAATATTTTTTCTTATTAAAGGCAGCCTAACATTGTTTTACCATAAACAACACATTACTGTACACAAATTCTGTGATGTAATGTGTTGCAGATGACCTTTGGCATGTCACAGTATTATCATAAATAATCAGAATAAAAAGTTAAATTAGCAATATATATTATTATTATTATTATACAGTACAGATGAGGTAATTGTGCAGTAATTCCCAGGAACTTAAATAACTTGAGTACAGTATGAGTGTAGTAAGATACAAGTAGTTGGGCCTACAAGAACTATTTCAAGGTATTGCAAGCTAATTGTAAACTAATACATGTTTGGTCAAATTCACCAAATATCTCCTCGCATTTCGCCATCTTGTTTTTGTCTAAATTTTTGTTTATAAATGTTTTTAAATTAACAAGCGCTCTCGATAATGATTGACTCTGCCTTTAAGAAAAATTATTAAAAAAGGCTAAAGAAGCAACAAGAGCAGTGGAATGGGAACTGTGTTTTATTTTATTAACAGAGTTTTACTGTTGAAAGGCTTTTACATATGTAACAATGCACGCATGTTTGCTAACCAACTTTTAAAGACAAATTATTTGTCAAAAATCAGTTAGCAAAACATTGGTTCTTCGTTCAAATATACTATATATAATTTATATATATATTGCATAGTCAAGTCAAGTCAATTTTATGTATTTAGCCCTTAATCACATTGCAGTCTCAAAGGGCTTTACAATCTACATTTCACATGGAAACAAACAACACCCCCTTAAC
>JAODLL010000012.1:1009427-1034661 GCA_026546735.1 Forbesichthys agassizii
AACTAATCGATACAAAAACAGCTTTGTCCCGTCAGCCATTAGTCAATTAAACCATTCATAAGCAGCACTGGTCAGGTCTTGACTGGTCTTTTGTATTACATTTTTAAATATGTGTTTATGGGTATATATATGTGTGTGTGTATACATGTATATATGTATGTATGTGTGTATATGTATATATGTGTACATCTAGTTTTATGGTTTGTACTATGTGTGTACTATGTACTGTGTGTGTACTATGAACTGTTATAATCCATGTTTGTCACTTGTCTGTTATGACGATTCTTCACTGCAAAACAAATCTACCTTTGGGTATTAATAAAGTTACCTACCTACCTACCTACCTACCTACCTATTAAGTATATTTGGTATTTTATTATATCTATCATAATCCGTTCACTAATTCTATTTTTGCTTACCTGACATTTGAATAATAAAAGTTTTACATTACATGTAATTACTGAAAGTACATTAAACTATAGTTTATTTATATTGTATGCTTATAACATCTTTATGAACAATTTATAAAGTTGTAACCTTAAACGTTCCTCTATCATACAGTTGTGTGTTAGTTCTGTTGTCTCAAGGGAAACAAAAAGTCTGGATATATACTAAAACATGTTAGAAAACGTTCCTCTCTAATAAAAACACCATGGTGTAAATCAAATAAAGTAAGTTAGGCAATGGTAAAAACATGGACCACCAACTGAAACAGTCAGCTCAAAGGTAGCGAAAGTCTGTCCAGAATGACATTCTTGAAATTGAAACAATGTGGGGTTTGAAACATAAGAGTGGTGCTTGTAATGTGTCTTTGCAATAGTAGCTTTATACTTTCCATATTTACTTTTCCAGAGGAACTGCAAAAGTAGAGTGTCTTACCAGTACACCATGGGTTTAGGTTGCCCTCTCACTTTAACTGTGATGACCACCTCCTGACCTTCAAACACCTCCTGGTCGTACAGCGCCACCTTTTAACCAATCACAGCATATTACACTGGATCCACAAATACAGGTATTATTATATAATAGCATATATTGCAAATTTGTATGACTCTGACCTGAAATAAAGGTGGTTCTCTGAAGGAGACCTGCTTGCTCAGATTCGGGGGTTTCCCGAGCTCCATCGTCTCCTCCTGGGGGCTCAGGTACTCCTCATCTGACTGGACGGGGCTACTGATGTCCAGAGACAAGGCTGGTTTGCCACAATGCATGTGGGTTGGCTCTGTGCAGTAGGATGTGGTGAAACATTTCACTGAATTGTATTCGCCGTCAATGTGGAACAATTTACCAGCTTGTTTGATGCTATTGTGTTCATTCTTGGTATCATTTTGGGTAAATCCCAACAACATATGGTTTCAGGTGGCAAGATCACAGCCTGTATAATACATCTTTGGGTTTCGACAGTCTGTCGAAGCTCTGCTGTTTATGCTCTATTATCTCTGTAGATAAAAGCCTTTGCCAAAAAACAGTCACACACGCACACACATATGGCTCAGTGACCACGCTGAATTGACCATAACTGAACAGATAATGAAATCATCTCTTAATCCCTGACCCAAACATTTGCTTATTCCTAGGAGGCAGATGGTTTGTCTGGAACAGCGACTGAAGTCAAAATTAATTGCTTGCTGGAGGAATGCCCTTTACTGTATCTCTTACATATCTGTCTATTGTCTCTGTCACTGACCAAGTCTTTGTTGTTCCCATCTCCAGACCCTCTCTCTCTCTCTCTGTCTCTCTCTCTGTGTCTCTCTCTCTCTCTCTCTCACACACACTCTCTTTCTCTCTCTCTTTTTTACCCTTACACTTTTATTTCTCTCTCTCCCCTAAATAATTTTGTAAACAGAAGTTGATAATGCTACTGTATGTCAACCATCAGACACGCGGTACAATCTGCGAATTAAATGAGGTACTTCTCTGGGAGACGACAGAAAAGTGACATTTTAAAGTTCTATTCAAAAGATGGCAGGCAATGTGAGACACACAGAAGATAACACGTGAAACTGAGCCAAAGCTGCTGCTGCAATACATTCTTGGTTTCTAAACCACCACCCCCCTGAAATATTTACATTGACACCACACAGGCAAATTAAGGGCATATGATCCTTCCACTCATGGCATTCCACTCAAAGCATTGCTATAAGCAAAGCATTGTTATATTACCGTTATGGAATAAGAGATTGGTTTTTAGACCTACCTATATTGTCTGTGGCGGTAGTGTCTCTACCGAGGGCTAACGTCCCTGGGTCTATTTACATTTACCTGCCAGCTGTTACCACAAGCGATCTGCACCAAACTCGCTAGGCAGCTCATCCTAATTCCCTGAGCGTATCCTCGAGCTCCCTCACTCTCTCTTTTTTGCTCTCCCTATCACTGTCCTTCCAAATATATACACATATTATATAACACATAAGCATATCGTACTGGAAAGTATATAAAAATGCTACATTCGTTTTGCTGCATTTGTTTTGTTTGTTGAATATCTGGACCACAGTTACTCCACACTGACATTCCTTTGAGTTTCTCTTGCTATATTTCACCTCACAATGCCAGAAACCCACTCTCGCTGCTCACATACAGATAAAATGACTCATAATCTCCCACAACATTTTGACAATTCTCGACTTTGAGCAGCACAGAATTAAATCATAATCTAGCTCCACAATTGCACCAGTACATTTGGGAGTTAGGAGGCGTGTGTGTGTGTGTGTGTGTGTGTTGGGGGGTGAGGGGCACTGGTGAGACATTAAACAGACTGCAATTACGGGAGAGAACAAGCTAGGTTGTCTAAAAATACCTCTTGAGAGTATGGCTGGCTAGCCTAATATGGCAAAGCTGACTAGCGCAAATGCTAAGATACAAGAGCACGCTCACATTGTTGATAAAACTTGGGGGGGGGGGGGGGGTTGGTTACACTCACATGGGCTGAATTTACAGTCAACGCACAGCACAAATCTCACACATGCACACACACGCATACTGTACACACACACACGCCAGATAATACAATTTACAGGACTATCTGTTGACCGTAGCATTTGAATGCCAGGTTTGCTGTTGGGACCTTTCTGTGTGATGGGGCAACGCTGCCTTTCCATGGGCGCAAAACGCATTTGAGAATGAATGGGTTGCCGTGGCAACTGTTACAGTGAACGGCCCCCCGGCTGTGATGCTGAATGCCTTTGTAGTCATTAAGACTGGATGTCAGGCATTGACTGCTCTAGATGATTTGAGCGTGTGTGTGTGCGTGTGTGTGTGTGTGTGTGTGTGTGTCTATCACATTAGTGTGCAGTATTAATTAATGTTATTGTATTCTTGACAGCTCCATTTCAATGAAACATTACATGTTCTTCAAACACCAGTGTTTGCATGTTTTTTTCTCTCCAACAAACACCTGGCAGCATTTCCTCCAAAGCCAGACGTCTGACCCTAGCCCTCACCTGTTTGGACGTCCAGCGTGGCGCAGGAGGACGCTTTCCCGGCAGCGTTGACGGCCGTGGCGCGGTACGTGCCCGCGTCGCTCGGCCTCAACCGCTTTATCACCAGACTGTGTCTCCTCCCCTCGGCCCTCAGCGCGTGATACGCGTCGCTAGCTAGCTCCTCGCTGCCCTTCGTCCACGTCACTGGATAGAGAGAGAGTCACTTGCATGCTCAAACACATTGTTTACACTGGGTTAAAGGTATAGTCAGCTATTACAAGCTAAATGTAAGATAATACACTTTTTGTCAAATTCAACAAATATCTCCTCGCATTTCGCTATCTTATCGTTCCCTTATGAATTCGATATTTATACACAGCACTGGCTCCAAAAATAGTAACATAAACAAAGTGGCGAACACCGCTCTTATAAACAAAGCTGTAGTACTGTGCTTTGCTTCACAATGCATTTTGATGTGTGAGGCAGCGCCGCGGAGGACCGAGCGATACTGTTTTGCTTTGGGCTTGGAAGTTAGCAAGCGTTCTTGAGAATTACTGACCCTACCTTTAAGTACAATAGGATAGACACACACAGCCACTACACACAATATACAGTATACTACAACTAATGCTGACATAACCATGTATATACTGTATATATACACATACACACATATGGTATACACTACAGTATATGTGTATAATATATACTGTAGTCATATACAGTATATTTGGCCTATAGTGGTGGGTCTGTGGGTAAACACTGCTGCAGCTAGTGATCTAAATAATGGGTGTGTTAATTTTGTGTGTTGGCATAACTACTCACAAATTGTGAACGCTTGCTCATCCAAACATGTAAATTAAACTGATAAATGGATCATATTTTATTAACTGTTGCTGTGTTAACCCTGCTATGACATGCTTAAGAAACAGGGCTATTGTCTTGTGAGTCAAGTTGTTTATAAGAAACATAGTTTAATTATATATTTTATTATAATTGTTGGTAGCGTGTGCTTGGTTTGTATTTATAATAAGAATAAGAATAACTGTTCTATATTGTAATTTGACAGCCCTTCAGTCTTATCAGGTACCTGTTGGGGGTGGGTTGCCAGTGACGCTGCATCTTAGAGTGACCTGGCAATAAGCGTGTGCCCTGGTGTCCACTAGGGGTCTCCCAAACCCCGGGGCCTCTGCAGGACCATCCTCAGCAGACATGTAGGCATCATCAGAGCTCCCTGTGACGTGAATGGTCAACCATATAGTGATCTAACTGAGCTTGACGTCCAGATTTCATACACAGGTCCTAAAATACTATGCTGGTTTTGTTCTGTGGGTGTGACTTCTAGTTTGTGCAATAGTTAAGTGTGTTTGACATGGTTTCATGGACCTGATGTTGCTATGCAACCTATTTGCATGTTGAAAAGGTCAATAACATAATATATTTAGGGCATGCGTGTATATTGGTAGAAATTGACAGATTTACAGTAATTTAAGTACTGTAAACTATTCCGTTTTACTACATAAGAATGGCTTAAGATTGTGAATATCATTTAAAACAGAATTTAGTAGCTATTGGAGAGGTTCGTCCTACCTTCTTCTGGATCTGTGGGGTGAGCCGAGCCATCCTTCTTGGTTCTCTGACTCCTCCCGTCTGTTCTGTCGCTGTCCCCCTCAGCCCTCCGTTCTCCAGCGCTCTCGACCTCCATGGGCTCCTCCACGAGAATGGTGGGGATAGTGGGGCTTCGCAGAGCAGGAGACGACCTCCCGGCCTCCGCCTTTCTCCGTTTCATCAGAGGACTGATGGAGGGAGAAGGGGATAGATTGAGCCTCGGAGGCTTCCTTGGGAGTGTAGAACCTGAGACAGGCGAATCTCTTTTGCCCGCCGAGGGGATACTTTGTGAGGGTAAAGGTTCCCCATGTAGAGAGCCAATTGTCTTCTTGTCAGACTGGAGAGGTAGCTGTGATACTGGAGAGCCTTTCAGGGTTTCCCTGAGTGGAAATACAAAGTTGTTACGTAGTGCTGGCAGTGAACGTAGTGCATACATTGCATTTGACGTGGTATATTTTTATTTTTTACAATGCACACAAACATCCATGCATCTAATTTTTGAAGAACATGCTTATAGAGTATATCTCCTCCAACCTGGTTGGGCTTCTTCTTGAGGCTGTTGGAAATGGTTGCCCTGGTAACTTGTGAACCGGTGCTGTCTCCATGGAAACAAACATTTCTTCAGCGCCTGATGCTGAATGTGGTATTGTTACCCCCTCCTTCAAAACATTAGCCCTGTGCTTTCCCACATTTTCATCTTGGGTCTGCGGAGACGTTTGGAGCATAGACTCCACCTGTAGCTTCCAATCCTTTTCTACAACCAGTGCCTTTTCTCTCGCTTCCAGCTTCTTCACCACCTGGGGAGGTATGGGTTGTATCCTTCCCAGGGATGGCCTGTCTTTCTGGGACAGCTGCTCAGAGGAGTAGGCCTTCATCAGGTTGGGTTTGTTCACCAGTTTCTTGATCCTCTGCAGCTCTTGGGTGAACTTGCTCTGGAAACCCTGGAGTCTTTCAGTGTAGCTGGCCGGGTCCTCCAAGGACGAGGCCCGCTGTTTGAAGGAGGATCGCCTCTGGGCCGCGTCCTTCAAGACCGTTCCGTCCTCTCTCCTCCCACATCTGGTGTCAGACTCACACGAAGCTGCCCGTCCCAACATTCCTTGCAGACGATCTGCTGTACACCCACCTCCTTCGGTGGAATCCACGCTCCCCATTCGCTCCTCAAAAGCGCGAACCTTGTCGAAGATCTTGGGTCCCGCACAGGCCAGTTTGGGCGTCATGGCAGCTGAGCTAGATTTATGGGCTACATGGGTATTGGGGGTGGCCCGTTCCTGGGCTTGGTCTTGAGTCGGCGTATCACTGCCCTGTCTGTGTGAGCTCCATGATAGCTGGTCAGAGACTGAAGAGACTGGAAGGGTTTGTGGGGCAGCAGGAGATGTGTGGGAGGAGAGGCTCTTTGATTCACGTGTAGTTTGAATCCTACAGGAGTTTGAATTAAGGGGAAATGTTATGCATTAGCGGGCGTGGAAAGAGTCTCCGGGGGGGCGTTGAAGGACCGTAATAGGGGTCCATTATTATGTGTGAGTTTGTGTTTGCTGTTTGTTCTAGTTTTATGCCTGCGTTCATTGTGATGCACTTTCCCAGACAAAACAAATATTAAATGATATCAAAATTACAAAAATGTGAATGAATGAATGTTACAGAGATGTCCATCTTGCTTCAAAAGAGCTAACTCAAAATGGGTTCACAATAATTATTGTATGGGCATGTTGTAATCAAATATCCAAAGACAAATCCATACAACAAATCAACATAAGCAATTATAAAACAATAGTCTAAATGAATTATTATAATACTTTGGTTCAATTAAAAATATCCGTGTGAGAAAAGTCCTACTAATACTGGCTTGTATCAACGCCAGCATTGCATGCCACAGCAAACCAATGACAATTAATTATGTTAATAGATAAGTGAAAGTCTGCTGAAAAGATCATGCAGTTAATAGAGTGAAGTCCGTTTAAAGGTGCTATTGTACTTGCTATAAGAAACCATCATGTAATTAACTACAGGTGATGTGCATTATTAATATTAGTCTAATCTGATCACAAAAAACAAACAACACAATGGAGCCAAAGGAAAGTGTAAAGTCAAAATAAAAATACAAATACAAATCAACAAATAAATGTACTCTGAGAATGCTGGATTTCATGAAGTAAAGGAAAAAAAATTGTAATAATGTATGAAATATAATTCATATGCATGAATAAGGGGGATGTATAAAGTTATCGTTGAAAGTCAGCAAATTGGTTTTGTGGCCAGTTTCTTTTCAGTGAAATCCTCGCAATGAAAAAAGTGACTGCTATAAGGGCATAGAAAATGTCCTTCCTCTGTAGAGGCTGAACATGCTTCCATAGTAATCGCTGCCTACAGACACACTTTCCTCTGACCCCTGGACGGGTCGGGCCAGGTTAGCGTGAGATGCTCGAATCAGTGGTTCCACGCCCAGGTGACGAACGGGGGCCCCGCCATCGGCAGGGTTCCCACTGAGGGCTTGCCTGGCCGGGTTCGTGGGGTCCAGGTGTGACCCCAGAGGGCGTGAGCCCAAAGCCCGGAGCTCTCGCTCAACCACAGGGTCATAGTCGCCGGGGAGGGTGGCTCTGCGGTCGGAACCATCCGGGTTTATGTCCATCATTCTCCCGCCTTCACCTTGGGAGACAGGGCGAGAGACAGGGAGGGCGAGAGAGAGAGAGGAGGCGAGAGAGAAACTTTTAACTAAAAAACAGCACTTTACCACAAAACATTATATTCGTAAATGAAAGGCGTGGCCTCAAGCAACGCTTAGGAAGACCTAGAAGCTAAAAGGTAAAGTATGAAAATCTTAAAAATATGAATTTATGATCCATGTCTTTTTTCTTTTTTTTTAAGCAGTTTTGGCCTGACTTTGTAAACCACAGTGTTTGTGGAGCTTGCTAATCCCATAAATGACTACCCAAACATAAATCCAAAAAGGAAAATAGACAACAACGATAAAAATGTATTGATGGCTAGGTTCATAAATACAGGAGAAGTCGTGAAAAAACGCATAGAAAGACAAAAAAAGACAATTCATTGCCTGCAAACGGGAAATAAAAGAGAGGAAAAAAACAACTTGTATGACAGAGAAAATATCCTTTCCCAGTGGCAAATCATGTAATGACTGACGTTTTATCGACGACCAAGGAAGACAGGAATGCTTTGGCAGTGAAAAGAGAGGGCAGTCAGCATCTTTGCCTTAACAGAGCAGAAGCATTAGCAGTGTAAGCCTTTAAAGTGGGGCGGAGAGCTGGCATCCTCACTGCAGTCACAAATGATACTGACTCAGCGCCATGTATGGAAGACAATCTTTCCCCAGAGGCCAATGAAAAAAAATACAAAAAAGATAAACCTTGAAATTAATACATGATAATCTTTTGTTAACAGTTCAGGAAGGCTTCATAAAAAAGTGCACATAAAATGTTTTATTTATATTTATTTTGGTTTATTTAACTTGCTTATAAAATATATTTCACTATACCACCCATGGTGCCTAGTTGGTGGTATAGATGGTAATCTCTATAAACAGATGTCTGCATATGAATATAGAGAACCTGTACGCAGCAACATAAGATAATGGTACTGGATGTGTGCTGCTTTCAGTTTGTAGGACGTTTGTAGTCCAAGTAGTATTTACCAATCACGTCCATGCGTAGAGCAAATGAGGCACACCAATGACCCAAAAGATTATAGTCTGGCTACCATTTATCTTTTTATTAGCATTCTTATGTAGATATATGTTTATAAATAGACGGAACTCCTCTCCAATTTATTTCTGGCGTCTCAAATATAAGATCAGACTATAAACAATGACCATCAGACAGAAGAAGTCTTTGCCAGGATATTCAGAACCCTGGAAATATCCCAAAAATATTGGATCTTGTCCCCAAAGGCTTCATCAGCATCAGACAATGTAATCCCTGGGTTCCCAGATTGTATTGATGGTAATCTGGTGTAAAAGACATATTTTCTCAAAAGAAGACTTTTGTAAATGTTTTCAAGACCTGTATGTTCTCAGGTTTCAGAAAGGTTTCCAATGAAAAGTATGTCAGTGTTTCATAATTCGCTCATTTGTATCCAATACACCCACATTTGTATCATGTAGTCACCTACATTTGCATGTTTCCATTTATCACGCAGCCAGTGAAGTAAAATATGTTGAGTCACTTGAACATTTTAACAGAAATGTTTTGAATTAGTAGCCTTTAGTGATACATGCATAGTTAAAAGGCCCAGTGCGTTAGACTGAAATATTGGCTCTCATGGAATGCCTCTTTTCCAATCAAATCACTTGGTCGGAACTAACTGTTGTATACTGTTGCATGACCACACCATGAAGGATTTAGGCATTCTGTCATATTGTATTATTCACCTGTATCCACTTGGATCTGACTCCAATCCCACTCTGAAATAGTATAATATGACCCCTGCAGTATTTATGTGCTAGATTAAATAACATGGAATGCAAACACATATGCAGAATTTAAAAGCCTAATGAATATTATACATGCTTTCTATATTTGATCCTCTAACCCCTAGGACCCCTAGCCTCCTCTTTCAGGCCCACTAAACTCTCTCATAGAAGTCACACTAAATACCTGATGGTCCTTTACGTGCAGCCTTGTCCAAGTGCCTCTTGGGCCCTTCCTTGGTTTCCATGGGTACCTGAGGTTCTGTGGCCTCGTCTTCTGTGTTCTCAGAATCTTATGGAATGAATAAAAAGCGGAAAGTATATGTGAGAGGTAGCTGGGCACATGATAATATCATTATCGAGTGTATTTGGTAAATAGAAGGGACGTCAACAATGGGCCCATCCCAATGAAAACATTTCACACATGGAGATTTGAGTGACCTTGAAGAATAGCCTTGGAAATACGTGTGTGTGAAGTAAATAGCGGGTAACAAAATGTATACCAAAAACATGGTCTTGTATTTTGTTACCCTGCCCACTCGCTCCATGCGGACACATTTGAACATAGTTTGCACCAAGCCGACCATCCATGGACCAGCATTTTCCGTGGACACGGAAGGCATACTTTGGTATACTTAAGCCATTACTCGAAACCAGCAGTGGCTCGTAAAATACATGCTCAATACACAATGTCTTCTCAACATCTCTGTCAGCTTGATTCGTCAAGGTTGAGTAGGTTCAGCCAAGTCATTTATTGACACTTTTACTGAGCTATCTCTTTCTTTGGTTGCACACCAATTGGCTTTAAGTGCTTAGTGGGTTTTCAAAGAAGAGTGCCCATGTGAATAGGGGGGGATTTGTATTCCCCTTTGTCTGCCCTGGCGTACAGTATTTATTTGTTACTTTTTTTTAGGAACATAGCATCCCAACAAATAATTAAAATGACCCCCAATTTGTTACCCCGCAATTCTGCAAATTTAAACACATTATCAGACACACAGTAGAATAATAGAGGTAGGGTTGTCATCGTATAATGATTGAAGTACAGTATGTTGCTTAAAGATATTATGTTTTCAATAATCAGTGTTATCTAAACTGAAAGATCTACTGTTTTAAATGGAGAGTTGCAGAATGGCAAAATGTCTTCCAATGACACGATGACATAAGTGGATGAGCATAGCAAAACGATTAGAGTGGAACCTGTATGTCGAGCAACCATAAAGGAGAGCTTATTGTCTCCCCCCAGCGTTTGTCAGATACAATTAAGTGCAGTGTGGGGAGAACACGTCTTTCACAAAACAGACTGTTCAACATTTGATGATGGAAGAGAGAAACAAACACAGGCAAAATGAAAAGCCTATAAACCACATATAGCCAAGACCATCAGCCTATGATAGCAGGCAGAAACAAATGGAAACAAATAAAGGTGAGGAAGAGAATCGGAGTGGGGGGATGAAAAGGCGAACGGTGTTTACCATAGCTTTGCTTTCGGCACGAGCGGAAAACTTCGCTTCCGTAGTGGCAGCAATAGAGGGCAGACGGGAGAGCACCGTTACTATGGAAACCAGCATCTCTCTCACCCCTACGACCAATCCTCTTCGTACCCATTAGTCTACAAAATCAGCAGCCACACTGCCGGAGGTGGCTGACAGATAGGCTTGCTGGTTAGAGAGGCTGTTCGGGAGGAAGACAGCAACCGCCGAATAGGCTGTGCCTCGTCGAGCTCGCTTCCTTTTTAGATAATTGCAGAGAGAAAAGTCAGCCGTAATGACTAAAGAGCCAGAGTAACAATCACCTCACATTTCAATCTTACCATTACGCGTGTGTGTGTGTGTGTGCATGTGTGTGTGTGTGTGTGTGCGTGTGCGTGCGTCTATCAAATGGAGCTAAATTGCTTGCACAACAGGCAAGGGAAATCGACTGCAATATAATTACGCTATATTTCAAACAGACTTTTTGCAATGCAATATAGAAGAAATGAGTTATACTGTATAACGTGTAGGAAAGATGTTTTAGGGTTGTGTAAGATTCCAGTCAGGGTAGGATGCCAGAAACTAGCAAAGCCAGGATTTCAGAATATTGAAATATCATGCAGAGATGGAAGAATATGATTACACGTGTTTCTTTGCGGAGGTGGATTTATCATAATAAAGAGCCCTGTTAGCAGCTGAGCATTAAAAATGCATGAAATACACTACAGCAATAAATGTTTCACAACAGCAATTTTAATGTCTTATAAATATTGAAAAGGATGTCTTCAATCCTGTATACTGTATGCTGTTTAAGGCTAAAACCAAAAAGATAATGCCAAAGAATTATGGCAATATCAATGAAAGGATAGAAACAGAATAGAATGGGTGTGCAGAGCTTATCCTGACAACACACCATGGGTAAACCTCCCAAATGTCCGTGTGGAATGTCCAGTCCTCTGAAACAAGGCAGAATGAAATGTGTTATTACAAACAAACAGGGATATAGACAAAAGGATGGTTTGCTTTTGAATACCCTTCCCCTAATACAAAGGTTTAGCTATGAACTGTAATAACCATACTCCAGATCGACTCACAATCTATTGCTCATAAGCAATCATCACCGGAGCCTCATAATAGATCAAAATGTAATGTATGCTCAATACTTACAGTAAAACTTATAGTAATATAGCAGTATGGTATTAATACATATAAAGTTGAATACTTCAACATTACAGTGCATGTTTAGAAACAAATTGATAATGCACTCCCTTCCTGTTGCTATGTAGGCTATAAATGTATCAAATGTGGGTCACCTTTGCAGAAAGAACATACGTTTCACCACAACAGTGACACAGCAGATAAGATGAGCTGTGCTAGATTTATTATAAATTATTTTGGACAAGGAGCAGAACCCACAATGACTCATTGCAACGCGTTGGAAGACTAATGCTAAGCTGAAATGACTCATTTAATTACATTTCCTCCCCGATCCCCAGGTCCATTGGCAGTGACTAATGTGTTCGCCAGGCAGTTTGATTCAGTATTGACTGCTGCTTATTGTTGTGTGACAGAATTAGCTAGAAGCTTCTATCGTTCGCTGATCCCCCTATTGTGTACCGTCTAGGCATTCATAATCACTAAACAGCAGCCACATGCAGTGTCTCTTTGAGGATGCAAGACTCTGGAAAACATTACAAACGCATTCAAATGGACATAATACAAATCCCATGGACTACTGAAATCCAGTTGCAATAAGAGCATGAATGTGTGTGATATTAAATAAAACATAAACAGAAGAGCCCGGTCTCAGCTCTGGTTCTTGTCTGTAGCCTACTGACACACTTTTCCACACGCTGTCTATGCCCTAGTTTATGAAGGACAATAATGATGAATAGATTACTTATTATTAATATTAATCAACTGAACTGCATAGAGACACACTTTAGCACATGGTAACGGTGTATACTGTTACAGCAAATTATTGTAAAATGATTTGCAATTTATTAGTAAAGTATTCGCCTAAAATGTGAAAATCTATACTATATTCCAAAATATCCACCGCAGTGATCATTTTTTATGCTTTTTCTAAAACACATATAAAGTAGGATTATGGTAAAGTTCCCTTATTTTGACAATGTTTGTTGCTAATGCTCTAGATACTGTATAATAATATATTAAATATTAAACATGATCAATTAAATCAAACATTACAGAGGTAAACACGTTTGTAGAAAACAAAAGTGATATTACATCAACTGGACCACGGAAAAATGCAATATTGTCAAAACCTTATTGTTTATCATTATTATTGCAATACACGAGTAAGAGGGTGGGGCTTGGCACAATACACAAATCCCTCATAAAATCATAAAGCGCCAGAAAAACATCACAGAATAGTTCAACACTCACCTGAAATCTCTTCTTTGACCAAATTTTCTTCATCTCTCCAAGCTCTCTCTCTCTCTCTCTCTCTCTCTCTCTCTCTCTCTCTCTCTCCCTCTCTCTCTCTTTTGTCGTTTTAGGATTACCTGTGGCACGATCTCACAAAAACATCCCTGTCGGAAAAGCTGGGGTGTGGCATCAGCGATGCGAGTCAAAATGGAACGCGGCTCTCTCGTGCTAGTTAATATTCTCCAGCCCGTCAGTAGGAGGCAGAGAGAGCGAGAGCGCAACAGAGAAAGAGGAAGATAGAGAGAGCATGCAAAAAAGAGTGCGGGGAGGAAGAAAGAGAGAGAGGGAGACAGAGAGAGAGAGTGCTGGTTGGCGGCTATAAGAGGACGCAGCAGGCAAGATGCTTCTAATCCAGTGGCAGGTGTCTGCCGTGTACGATCAATGTGAGCACAAAACCTCTCTCTCTAACTCCTTTCAAGTGCCTAGTCCCATGATGACAAATATAGAAGGGGTGTCTAACACAGCTGTATCCACTATGAGGATGGGGGGAGCTAACAAAGAGAGTTTATTGCCTTTCACCCAAGCGGCAGGGCTTAGAGTGGAGTAGCTGAGCGATGGAAAGCAATACTGGATTAGTCTACATTTTAAATTGAACTATAACTGACACACAGACACAAAAGATTCAAAGAGAGAGCATACTCCTAAAATAGCTGAGCTGAATATACTGTATATATCATGATTGATAATCAATTGGCGTTGGTTCAATTATTCAGTTTATCGTTTATAGCCGAAATATTTATCTAATAAGACTTTCATTTGCAGCTCTTTCTTCGCTATGCCTCTCGGCCAATCCATCTGAATTTGCCATGCTAACATCAAAACATCAAAAATGGATGTGTGCTATGTGTGGGTGAGTAGGGGGTGTTATATGATTTACACACCCTGCCTCAGTCTTCATCATGCCTGCCTAAAAACAACCCTAATCCACATCTAGCTCTCTCGCTCTCAGGTCATCCCATTGTCTCTTCAGCCAGTGGAAGGAGAAATGCAGCCCTCAGCAAGATAAGCCGCTCACTCATACGTCGTCAATAATGCATCTGGAATTCCAATGTTTGCGGTTTCTGTGCATTCCGTAAACCCACAGTTGTGCACACAGTCAGGCATACAGTACTGTGTGCTGAAATAGACCAATCAGATAAGAGCGCTGTGTAAGCTAGGTATGTTTTAAAAAACATACAGATGCAGAAAAGGATATACACACATTGATAGAAGAGCACAATGCTCACAATAGTTTCTATATAGTAAGCAATTGTAAGATAATACTGTACACGTTATAGGTCATATAGCCATGTACACACACACACACACACACACACACACACACACACACACACACACAAACAGAATATCACACACAAATATATCACACACAAACAGAAAAGCAGATACATATAACAAACACTCACGTGTCATGTAGAAATATAGATGTTTTATTACACACACGCATAACAGACACACACTCAGACACACTAATTGTAATTATCAGACTGAGCTGTGGCCCATAAAACTCATCTATTAAATGCGTCTAAAAATATAATTCCAGGCAGATCACAGGCTGACATGAATGGCTGTATCCCTACCAGTGTGTATTCACACTGTTAAATAAGACACAGTATGGTTTATGAGACTAGAAACATGTCAATACTGTATGTGAACTACTATTTATCAATTCATATATTAATTACCGAATAGCTTAGCTGTAATGGGCCATGAATGTAAACTGTAAACAACTGTGGCATTGAGATATTATCACAATTGTGTCATTGATCTTTTTGATCGCCTGAGACAGCCAAAACCTTTCTGTAGCAAGCGCAGCTTTCCCCACCCCCAACACATCACCGTTCAATAGCAAGACACACCCACTAAGTAACAGCTCGACCGGCCCAAATCGATAAAGCCTTCATAACAAAGGCCAAATATGAGTGTCATGCCTGTCTGAAAAGGAAGCAGGAAAGCTAAAGGCCCAGTTATACTGCCATATGCATGGCCTAGTGCAGGGGTGGGCAATCCTGGTCCTGGAGGGCCGGTGCCCTGCATGTTTTAGATGTCTCCCTGCTCCAACACACCTGATTCAAATGAATGGGTTCGTTAGCAGGCTTCCAATGACCCATTCATTTGAATCAGGTGTGTTGGAGCAGGGAGAGAGCTAAAACATGCAGGGCACTATATATGTATCTGTAATTAGTAGGGCATTAGGACCCTGATTTCCTCCTGCTGCTGGGAGAGGGAATATAAGGGCCTGGTAGTTGATAGGATCTCAGTTATGTTTGTGAGCAAGTGGAGATCTAATCACATGCACATGTTTTTTGCGTTGAAATAAAACCTAAGGTAGGAGCTGATGGCAAGTGGTTTTGTAAGATGATTGCCAATTCTTAATCAAATGTTTTTTTGGCATTGATTTCTGTATTACACTTAAATATTTTAGATTTACGGAGAGTACAGGCGTGATACTGCTGACACTGGACCTTTAATGTAATGCAAAATGGTCTGTCACCTAAAATCTAATTAATAATAATGAATGAATGTCTTCTCATAGTAGCACTTTGTCTGGCAGCAGGACCATGGCTGTAGTGGGCCTTCAGTTCAAGCAAACTGCAGGCACAGGTAAACTTATTTTGTGTTTTTAATTATTTTAAAGTCAAACTGGTGTGCGACTTAAGTCTGTTTTTGTTACAGATTGTGCCGTTTGGTCATACAACTAATGTTTTTCCTTAGTTTAAAAACAATACTTAGTGTTTTGTCCATTATATTGTGTGGTGTTTAAATGCAGGGTGCTGCTAAAAGTGTGCGTGTGCGCGTGCGCGTGTGTCCATACTGTATTGATGGACTATGTTAGCTGCAGTAGCTTGGGCCTAGCGTGTATGAACTTAAATAAAGCCCTTATATTTTTCTGTACACAAGCCTCTGTCCCTTTTTTGGACACCTGATGCAGGAACTTGTATCATAACTGACCACTTAATTGGCTTGGTTTCCATCTTATTGATATTGGCCTGGTCATTTGGGGGTATACGTTGTATTCTGGACACATATGCAAAACCTATGCCAGAGTGCTTTGGAATTGGTGATGCATAAAACTGTCTTCTATGTGTACAAACTGTTTCCCATGCACAATATTGGTGAGATTTGCTGAAAACTTATATTGTGTGCTTAAAAATAATTTTAGTTTAGTAAAACATCCATTTTCATCTGTAGTGAGCTTCAGCTTGTCGCCCAGTTAACGTGAACATGTCCAGGTGAACAGAACATTTTAGGGATCCGTGACGATGGGTCATGCGTGCCGTTTGTGGACCAGCACGTTCCACAGATGCTGAAAGATTACTTGAGGCTTTAGGTTTAGGAGATGTCACAGGCACAAACTAGTCACTAGTTTGGATGGGGGGTAATTTCATTTTAAAAGAGTATTGTGTATATCTGGCCACTAGGGGCAGTGCCCATACAAACAGTGAGGATTAATGGTGGCAAATTGCAAGCTTTCATTGGTATTCCAACAGAGTGGCAGTAAAATGGAACATATGCAATTCAGTTTTAATTTGCCTATTGAAACTCTGTATTACAGACTACACCTTTAACTTTCTAGGAGTAGATATTTTACAGCATGCGGCCCGCCAAAGCTAAATCACGATCGCTACTCCTTCAGAATATTTTGAAATATCAGTCATGTCAATGCGTTGCACAGTCAAGTCAAATACAGTATGCGTGAGTAACCTGCAGTAACAAACCGAGCAGATGATGGCAAAATTATTAGGGAACTAGGAAAACTGGTAAATTAAGTAAGTTGTCGCCCAGAGGCGGTGCTCTCTCCTGCGTGTTCTATCTTACCTAAACATTGGCGACCAAGCCATCAATAAATTTAACACACCCCAGCTACCCACCGGACTTGCATTCAGTAAGATAAAAACTTTCACTTCACCTGTTGAGTGTGGGTTATTTGTGGTGTTGGTTCATGTGTCAATCGTCTTAGAATTGTAATAAATCTCTTCTCTGTGCGTGTTTATTGTTCTGCTTGTGGTTCAGTGTTTATGATTATTTTTGTTAGTCTGCGCTTGTAGACTAGCACTGGGCTAATCTGCTGGTACTCATATCATCCTGCTAGCTAATAGTTTCATGTTATGTTACGGTATAGGAAGGCTAACGTTAGCTTGGTGAATCATATAGTCTGGTAACTAAAATTAACGTCAGTAAAATAGCCTAATTGCCAACTGTTAGACATAAAGGGGCTCAAAGTTAAATGTTTTGAAGTGCATTACGTTTTTAACGTGACTAGAAAACTTACGGAAACGCAAAGTATGAGCGATTAAAAGTGCAGGGGTTTATACATGAATTTAAATGTATTAAAAAAGAATTGTGAATAGTGCCTGCAGTGCCATATTTAGAGGTTACTGTTCCAAACAAAAAAACTTGAGGACAGAAGGGTAACGTCATGCATCTGTGTTTTGACTTTGTTGGGATAATATTGAGAAGGTGATCTAGGAGCCTTTATGTCTACTACATTCTATTCAGTTATTTTGATTTCCTTTAACTTATAAAGATACCTTTACCATAAATGGAAAGGCACAAACTGGTGCTTTAAAATTCACTTATTTTCACCGCGACCCCCAGTGTAGGGATGTGCCGTGCCACCACCCAGGTTTAAACTGCTAAATACAATCGTAGTGAAAACACTGAATAATGAATGCAACCAATGATAACAATAGTCAAGGTAGCATATAATAGATGTATATTCCTGTTTCATGTCATGTTAATTGTGTTCTAACTCACTTTTACCCGCAGATGAAGTGCATTCATTACCTCGGCCTAATGTACTTAAACTGCAAGACATCCCTGTTTAAATGGAATAAATAAAGCTTAAGAATTGGTAATAAACTGACTTCTAAATGTACTTATTTAAAGTGCTGCACTATGGTTTAATAAGCTGAGAAACTGTGCAGGCTTCAGAGTCTCATTGATTTTGTGACTGGGACGTGACCTGCTCTGACGGATTCATCCAGACGCTTTATCAGCAGCAGCAGATCTCACTTAATCTCTCGGCGACAGAAAACATGGCCTGTTTCTCCACCTCTGAATCCGGACTTGAATAAATGACCGCTTTGTAATGCAGCCTTTGGCTATTTACTTTTAAAATGCGTCCATTCATTAGAATTTAAAGGTTTACCACATTTGCTGCAATTGGGTGCTAAAATAAGATGACCAAGGTGCTTTAGCTATAATTTTTCACTAGAGTACCAAGAGGCTCTTCCCTACCTTTCCTGACACTATATTTTTGTATTTAAAAAATACTAAAACGTGTTCAATGGAGCATGAAATCACTCCAGAAAGCTATCAATGATAGCTTTCTTTGATCTAGCCCAACCCTTCACCTGTAAACTGATCAGTTAGTTAAAAGTAGTCAGTCATTCTAGAGAAACACCTCTCCCTTCAATGGGCTTCCTAGATTCTCTATTTTTTTGTGTTCTATTTGTCCCGCTGACTATACCTTTAGCGGACAACAACTTTGGAAATACATTGTAGAAGCAGGTAACACACAAGTATTAATTAAAAAAAGAAACCCTTAGACCCACCCCAATGCCCACCATTTCTTTGATCAAAAAGTTGTTAAACATACTATTTATATAACTTTGTTGATTGTCTGAATTGTCATATGTGAATAAATCATATTCAAGTTTGCCGCCCTACAACATGATGTTAATACTGCATGATCAATGCAGTGCAAAGGTTATCAAGAACAACTGACATAGAGAGTTCTGGTGTGTGGGGTGAGGGATCTATTAAAAGCATAGAGGAGATACAGCCCAGAAAAAAAGATGGCGCTTCAGCTCAGCATCAGTTCCGTGTGCGGTGTGCAATGCGCTCAAGAGTGGGTGGCTGTGAGCGTCCGCCTCGCTTGCAGTGTGCAAAGACTCAAGCCTGATTTATGCTCCAGAGGGTCTGCGCTGTTAATGTCATAGCGTAGAAAAAATATTATTCCAAGCGAATCTATTAGTTACGCCAACATTGACCATGGAACACTGTGCCAATATAAAATAGTGGTCTATTCAAAAAAGGTGTCTCTCTGTATTTTCGCTGCCAGAACATCAGGGAAGTCCCCTAGTCAAGTTGCTGATTTAAGTTATACAGTAATCTTTGTTAATGTTCAATGCATATAAAAATGTTTCCAGCGAATCTCATTAATATGTTTGTAAAAGGTCTGTTCATGTAGGCTAGGGCATTATTAAAAGGATTGCTGCTAATTACAAAGAATCAGAGTTTAGGCAGAAATGTGGGTGCTTCTTCACAGTTGAGGAGTACACCTTTCATTTAGTTTCACTTAAATCTTTGAAATAGGTTTTCAATAAAAGCCTTGCTTAAATATTGTATGACTAACTTGCATAAATAAATACTTCCAGAAGTAAAATGACATTAATGTATGATTATACATTTACATGCATACGTGCTTATATTTTTCTGTTCCTACATTATTTTTAAATAACGTTTTACGTAGTTTATTGTGTCTGCTTTAAATGCCAATCAGTGTGGATGACATTGTGGTTTTAGATCTCTCGTGGCCGTGCACACTGTTTATGGTCAAACTGAAACCTGATCTTATCACCTAAGCCTGACAAAATCTCCCGAGGGTCTCAGTGAGCGACCCGACAGGCTAGACCACAAAGCACCTCCCAGCCCGGGTCAGGACAAACATTATGGACGTTGCACTGATGAAACCAGATGAAACCTAAATAATTGTATTTTACCTCTATTTAAACATATCCCCGGGAGGACGCTGAATACAGTGTATCAAACAGTCTGCCCGTGCCCCCGAGAGTCTCACGCACAGCTGTGACGAGGATTATATGTGATTGTGACTAGAGGAATGCTATGCCGTGCCTATAGGCTATGATAGTCAACATACAGTACAGTAACTCATTCACACATGCTTTTTTGGTATCGTATAATAGTGTTTGAAGATGATGTCATTATCTTTGTGTATGTAAATTATTATGGAACCTTATAGAAATGGAAATGCTTTAATAGTAGCCTATTAAATATGTGTTTCAGTAAGGTTAGTGTCTGTATTATTTAAGTCATGAGTTATAATAAATTCTGAGCCGTCTAATAGCTGGTTCATTGGAGGAGTATGATACAGTATGTACAAAATGCATGTTTTGGACAAAAGTACAAGTAAGTATGAGACAAATGGCCTTACCATGTTTAGTATGTATGTCTATAGTTTGATCCAATTATAATATGTCACTACTTTAGATGATTTCCATTTTGCAACGCCTTTTAAAAAGCTAGCATGACCTTCATAATCTGCATTTTGCAGCATGCCTATACCTTTCCTATCATTCAATACAACACAATGTTTTCAAATGGGTACCATGACAACAAACAACTTATTAGATCCTAAGTATGCTGGACAGTACCTTCATTATGTGCAGGGTAAACACAGATGCAGCCAATGCTAGCTGATTTGATGTGTGTGTTCAAAATAAACAAAACAACAGATGTATTTCTGGTAAATGTCTGATTGTTTTAGGGGCCCACAACTATCCTACCTCTTGTTCTCCTCGACCCGCATCGTCCCACCCCGTCTCTCACGCTCCTCAAACTCTTCCGAGCATCGAGCAGCTCCTTACGCATCATGGCTTGTGTCGTTCATTCGTCTCGAGCGTTATCTGCAAGATGGTCGTGGAGTTCATGCTCAAACCTCATCAGAATCAATACGTTTTTGTCCTAGGAATGTTTCCCGTAATGTGGATATTTCCCTGTGTGGCCGTTCATCTTCTTTTCACATAGTTAAGGTCTTCAGAATGCCTAGATGATAATGGCTAAGTGAAGGTAATAAGATGGTTGCCTGACCCATAACTTCTGCTCTTTTCCCCTTCGGCCCACATTCCATTATCTTAGCCCATGTCCACCCTAATGCTAGCGGGCCGAGCGGTCTATTTTGAGTGGGGCTGTGTACACCCCCTCTAGTTGAGTACTGTACACCCCTGCAGTACCTCTGAAGAGGACACAGGTCCCATGTATTAGCTGGAGGTTACACCCACATATGCACGCACGCACACACACACAAAACTGGATGACCTTTTCTGTCCTGCGCTGTTCAAGACACCGGGTAGCTTATGCTAACACAGACGTTAGCACAGCACTGCATACTATAGGATGGCATTGAAGATGTTCTACAACTATGCATAAGGACCTATTGTAGATAACACACTGACAGTGGTACGGCTGGTCTAATTTAGAAGGCTCAGATTGTGTGTGTGTGATAACACCCTGTTGTCTGAGATGACACCATAAATACAGTTTGAAACAGGCTACTACACCAATATATAGAACTGTGTGGCCATTTAACTCTCTGAGGACGGCCTCGTCACCCGTGACGAGTAAGTGCTTATCAAACATTATGATAAATAACTTCGCGCCCCATTATCCTATCGATTTGCGGTCAAAAGCATTCGAAACCGGAGGCTTCAATGTAAATAAGTAGCCCATTTCATACCTTGGGGCTTCATTCCATTCAAAATGTTGGTAGGGCATTATCAGATGACCGTAAGCCTATAAACATCGACATGATTGTGATAGACGGGTCTATATGCCTATTAGAGCCCTTGAAAATGTAAATGCTAGCTGTTGATGACTATAGGAATTGTACAGGCAAGCCAGTGGGTTCATTCTACCAAGTACGTTGGGGAGAGCGGAGGGAAAATCTCCTTAGACCCCAAAGAGTTAAAAGTGTAACTTGATTACTACAACTCTGTTTACTACAATGCACTGTGTGTATATATGTAAATATATATGTGTGTGTATATATTACATATACACTGTAGGTATGTCTATACAGTATATACTGTACGTTAATGATGATGCTGCACAGAAAGAAAACTCTAGCATATATAGAGTACTAACTTAAACAGTGAAGGGGACAGATGGGTCCGGTCTATAAATATTATAGGACATTGCCAAGATGGAATGAAAATTTGATTATAACTAGAGCCGGACAGGTACTGGATTTTTATAGTCAAAATGTCACATAACAATTTCCCTGCCACCTATATACTCTGTGACAAAGCACTCACTGTCAAATTTCCTACTGCAACATGAATTATTATCATTAGACTATTCATTATTTAGATTTACTATATCTTATGAAGTGTATATTTACATAATACACATTACTACTTACATTGTGTCATAGCAAATCAAAATAAATGTTAAGATAATTTACACTAAGCAAATGCCTGTGTTTTATAGATATTACGATATGTTTATGACCTATTTCAAGTGAATCTGTGAGTAACGACAGGCGATATGAGCCTCGCACATGTCCCCTTTAGAAGCAAAGGGTCATGCACACGACAACCTCTCCATTTCTGTCTGGCGATTGCTCCACTCGGCTCAGCCTGCTTTGACATTCACGACAGTGCGCCGGTCAGACGGTGCATGCCGAGGTTGACGTCAATGTGATGCCATGGCGACGCAACACCGACTCTGATTGGACCTCTCGGGCTTGACTGATGCCTTAAAGAAAGATACGGGCTTGTGCTTTCAGGTCTGACCCACTCGAAAGTGTTGGAAAATGCCAGTGTTGCCACCAAATAGACTGCTTTTCTCTCTTACGCACACACGCGCGCACACACACACACACACATAAAATGCACCTGAGCGCAAACACACACGCGCGCGCACACACACACACACACCCCAAGCTGTCCATATCTCTCCATCACAGCGATAGTGATGGTGTTTGACAGTGCGTCGTGTCTTGACCATGGTGACACTATAATTAGCAGAGAAGTTTGCCCTAGTGCAATAGGAGAAGGGGTGGGGGGGCAGCCACACACACACACACCACTTGAATTGGCCAGCAAATAGCCCACCATAAATAACCACAAAGAGGGAGACAGAGAGACAGACATAGAGAGAGAGAGAGAGAGAGAGAGAGAGAGAGAGAGAGAGAGAGAGAGAGAGAGATGAGTACCCACTGGAGGGGGTGACATGGGTCACACGGCAAACAGCTCGTTCAGACCACACACTTTGCAGGATCAGCTATGATACATGAGCCTGGAAGATTATGTAGCGAGATGGAATTTGTTTTTTTTTTTACAGCGAGCAGTTAGAGGTCAAAATAACACATGTATTACTATTTAAATGTAGTCCCAACACGAGACCAAAAACATCATGCCGCCATCACTTTGTCAACCGCTATTATACTGTAGCTACTGTTCTCTGTCCTGGTTGCATTCGATCAGACTGGGCTTGACAAGGTCACCAGTCAAACATTCTAGCGGTCTGTGAGGGAATTCATTGATAAAGACAAACAATAAAAGCCTTCAAAACGTAACGAACAACCATCTCCCAGGCATTCAGCTGTGCAGATAACAGAGAGCAATAGAAGGTGACAGACCTCCCACTAGCCCCAACCGTAATTTAAGTCTCTGTTTACGTCCTAGCGCTAACCTTCCACATCTCTAAGTGCATATTCAGACAGACAGAGGAAAATGTGTTATGGCTGTTGCACATGGGGATTCTTGATTTTTTTTTGTAGACAGTGTTGAAAATGCCTATTGATAGTTATAGAAAAAAAGCTGCAATATTGCTAATTGGCTTAGGGAAATGTCACCGAATTTATCCGCCATTCCTATTGTTTAAATTCAAGGTCAGTTGCTCAGAAATGAGCATGTGAAAACACAATTGTGATTCAGTGCTAGCGTACAACACAGCGTGTGATACTGTTGCATTTCAGCATTGGGGCATGGCTAATTACCTTCTCCTAGGTCCATGATGGCTAAGACTGCACTGGTGCTAGCTTCCCCAAGCTCATTAGAGGCCACGCAGGTATACAGGCCAGCGTCTCTGGAGTGGCAGTCTCTAATCCAGAGCCCGCCACAGTCCTGGGCCTCTGGAGCCACTAGTAGCTCATCGTTGTGGTACCAGGCCAGTGAGGGCTTGGGATAGCCCGCTACAGACACCCTCAGGCGGATATCACACCCTGTCCCAACTGCTGCCTTGCGGAGTTTGTGGGTGAAGCATGGAGGTGTGGGATTGGACGCTTCCGGAACCGCCCGCGGGTCTGTGGCCTGCTGAACAGGGGGGTTCAGGGTTTCTGCCATCTCATCTGTGATGACAGGCTGGGCTGCAGATATAGGTTCTGATGAGGTGAAGCAGGGGTGCTTACAGTGGTGTTCCACTGCCGGGTGTAGGGTGCTGCTGCGTTAAGCCTGATGTGACGTTAGCCATCAGTTTAGGTGCTGCCTGGCTCCAAGGGAGCACAGAGGCCTTCATTTTCATGACTGACTGCAGCATCTGGCACTGTTATGAAAGTAAATCTAATGAAATCATGATCACATACAGTATATGGTGAAATGTTCTAATATGCTGTATAAACCAAGATAAATGTCCAAACTGGCTGAAGGGCTTTAGATTGGTCTCTCAAGTTGCATTTTCACTTTCACATATTTAAAAAATGAACAAACAATGTTTGAATTATATTGAATTTGGACCTTTAGTAAAGCATTGCCCATATATAATGTGTGTAGTAACTTACTTGACTTTTCCCCTGAAGGCTGGAGGAAATCCCTTTTAGTATCCACACAAAGCCACAGCTAGGGTAGCCAGACACACGTAGCAACACATTTCATGTCAAATCCACTAAAGCCCTGGCGGACGTGTCCTCCAATGTGCTCATAGGCTATGCTCGGCCCCAGAGTGTTAAGTCCCTCCTGACTCACGTAGCATTAGCAGCCAACGCTAGCGGCCCTTTAGAAACCACTCAAGTCAGCTCTCCCCCAGTGAGGAGGGGAGGGGGTCAGGCAGAGAGAGAGAGAGAGAGAGAGAGAGAGAGAGAGAGAGAGAGAGAGAGAGAGAGAGAGAGAGAGAGAGAG
>JAODLL010000012.1:1042341-1058383 GCA_026546735.1 Forbesichthys agassizii
ATCTAAATGGTAGCGCTCCACCTCCCGCACAAGTTCTGGCTCCTTTCCCCACAGCGAGGTGACGTTCCACGTCCCCACAGCCAGCTTCTGCCGCCCGGATCTGGTCCGTCAAGGCCCCTGACTTTCACTGCCACCCATGTGCCAACGCACAAAAACCCCCACGGTTCCTCCCACGAGTGGTGGGCCCATAGGATGGAGAGGGAGGCGCCATGTTGCTTTTTCAGGCTGTGCCCAGCTGGGCTCCGTGACAAACTCAGCTACTAGGCGCTCGCCGGCGAGCCCTCCCTCTGGGCCTGGCTCCAGACGGGGGCCCTGGGCTTCCTCCGGGCAGGGTAACTCCTTTTCTTTCATGGGGGTCTTCTGAATCATTCTTAGTCTGGCCCCTCCCTTGAGACCGCTTTGCCTTGGGAGACCCTACCAGGAGCACCAGGCTCCAGACAACACAGCCCTCAGGTTCATTGGGGCACATCCAACACTGAATCCACTTTACACTGCTAGACAAGTATATATTATTATACTGTATATAGTAACCCATAGTTTCCTTCATTTGGCCACAAATTGATAGGCCATTGGTATAGCATTATTAATCTCTTATATGTTACATAGGCCTAGGGGTGCACGATATTGATCAAATGTGATATTGCGATATTGATCATGAAAATTGCAATATCGATATTAATTTTGATATTTTAAAATCACAAAGGTTATGGGAAAAGGTATTAAAACATATTCATAACATATGAAAACAACACATTTTCAACTGACATTCATATTGGACTCATACAACAACAGTAATTTATTTATCTATTTGGCCACTGATTTATTTTCGATCTCTATTATGTCATGAGCTTCCTCAGCCACACATCTTACTTCTGTCTAAATCAAACACAACTAAGCCACACAGCCAATGGACGCATCTCTCCACAAAATACACTGAATATTGCAACATTTTCGGTATGATATTGCGGAACGTGATATTGCGATAACGATACTGAATCGATATATTGTGCACCCCTACATAGGCCAGAGAGATATTAAGATTAGTAGCCTAAATAGTATTATGTATGCCTATAGCATACAGTATGTATGCCTTATGTAGGCTTATAGCAAATAGTTTGAACATTGCCTAACTACTGAAAGTAGTTTGCATGTTTGACAAAATGTGCAGATAGCCTAGGCATATTATAGTTTTGAGTTCATGCATTATGAAAGACGTAGGAATGCTTTGTAATGAAAACTGATGTTGCTCCACAGTGGGGCGGCTCTGGCGGACCCCCGGCGGACCCCCGGTGTGGCATTGCTTGCTGACACGGGGCGGCTCCAGCGGACCCCCTGCGCGGCGCCCGTAGCCGCAACCCTGGATGTTACAATCTTAAATAAATCCTCTATATTCTTGTGTACTCAAGCCTCTGTCATTTTATTGGACACCTCATGCAGGAACTTAAATCATAACTGACGACTAATTAATTGGTTTGGGTTTTCCATCTTATTGGATTGGAATGGTCAATGGGGGTGTACGTTGTATTCTAGTCACATAAATAAAAATTAATATTATTATTTAAAGGAAAGAAGAAGAAGAAAATAAATAATAAAACAAAGACATTGGGACAATGTGATTCGGTTGAAAAACATTCAAATGTATATTTATCAGTCCGAGCCCAGCAAAAACGAGCTGGTAAATTGCACATTTTTGTTATTAACAGATTACATGAAATCTATGTAGTTTAGTATCCAGTATGTTTTTTAGAGCTGCTCTACTTGACGTGTATGTAGAAGTATGGTATTTGTGTAAGAAGCAAATAAACATGTAAGCATTTGTCAAAATGACATTTTTATTCAAAAATAGCTTTTGCATATAGCATTAGGGAAAGTAAATGAAGACGGAGACATGCCCAATGCAAATACTTCATCAAAGTAAAGATGGACAAGAAACATTAAAAAGGATGAACTGAGCACTTTTCTTCCTCATAGTGAACAGCATCAGATTGGATTGACTGGCAGGAGAAACATGAAGACAACCATCATTCAAGTCTGCCTGCTTGTAAGTCTCTCTGAAACCTTTGGTCAGTATTTTTACGTCTCCACTGCCTCAACATGGGATGATGCTCAGCAATACTGTCGGGAACAGTACACCGATCTGGTCACTATAAATAACTTGTATGAATCTGTCACAATTGCTATCGCTGCTATTGATTACACATGGATTGGGCTTTACAGAGATAATGAAGCTGCCCCATGGCAATGGTCTGGTGCTGGAAATGTCAATTACTTTCTTGAATTTGATGGTCTTAAAGGGCCTGCTAATCAGAATAACTCCGTGGCAATGAGATCTGCATATTGGTATTACAAACCTAAAAACACAAAGCTCCCCTTCATTTGCTACAACGTTTTTGTGGTGCAAGAGAAACTGACGTGGGAGGAAGCCATGATCTATTGCAGTACATATCAGAAAAACCTGGCGACCCTGACCTCCGAGAATCAGATGCTCCTTGCCGCCACGCAAATGAACAGAAATAGAAACACGACGGTGAGCGTGTGGATCGGACTGCGCTTTCTCTCCGACCGCTGGCTGTGGATGGACGGTCAGTCGATGCAATACGAGGCATGGTCTGGAGGGAAGAAGCCCGAGTGCCCTCCGATAGCACGTTGTGGAGCGTTGGACCGCGGTGTCCTAGTTAAGGGGAATGCTACAGGGCCAGGGGAATGGGAGGCCCGCGACTGTAATGAAAAAATGCATTTTCTCTGCTACTGAAAGTAAGGCTTTTGTTGATCCATCTGAATGTTCCATTTCTGAATTCAGAATTCTTGCTTTGGTGATAATTTGTTGTTTTGAGGAATTTATAATCTCCTAATTCTGAAAAATGTTCTTTGAGGCTTTACGTGTTTCTGTGTGAACTCATGAGTGATAATAAATTCATCATTATTTCTGTACACTAAGAGGAGCTGTGATTTAGACAATATATCTTTCATTTATCCATCTGATGGTAATAATATGTACAGGTCTTATAGATATGTATTGTTTATTAAACTGTAAAAACCCCTTAATTGTTTCTTGCTAAAATAGACTTTAGTATATAGCCTGCATGCTGGATAATGTCAAATAATAAAACACATACTGTAAGCTGATTTGTTTGCTTAAGAACTGAAAAATAAAGAAATATCTTGAACAAGGTACAGCATTTCTGCTTTTCACTGTAGGGTGACCAATTAAAAATCACAAATTTAAATACATTTTAAAAATGCCTTTTTGTGAAACAGCAACATCAGACAGTTGCAACATTTAATCAACTGAAATTAAGATACATTGATATAAGATTTACGAAACGCCACGTCCACTCTCAATCGTCTCAAGTCGCTCAATATCCGCTTCCTACAATACTTGTTCAAAGTAAGCAAGACTTGTTCAAAGTAAGCAATAGTGAACGCTAGTTTAAGTACAGTAAGTCTATTCAAGATTCAAATGTTTAAGTTTGAGTTGTTGCAAGTTGTAGAATATGGCATTGCTTATTAAGTCAATATGGAGTTTTAGTAACCTACGCGTGTTTTAGAGAGTGCTACCTGAATAATGTATTTCTCTTGCACTTTATGAAACACCTACTGTATGTGTAATCAACAATGCATTTTCTGCAATTTGCAACTCAAACCTAAATCTTTGAAACTAGCATAAACTTTAGCTAGCATTGGCTACTGCTTTGGTCTCTGGAGGAAGCATGCTGTTGCTGAGCAACTTTAGGTGACTGACTCATTGAGAACAGAATATGTGTCTTGTAAAGATTATTTACTAAACGGCAAACTGCGAGTACCCTAGATTACATAGTCATCGGCATAAAGTCCACTGAACGAAAAATGTAACATGTTCTTGTTCATGTTATTTTGGAAAGCATTTTAGAAAGCATCCCGGTAGCTGTGTACAAGGCCCTAGAAATGTGTTAGAACGGTTTCAGAATAGACACAATCATTAAATTAAACTCTTGTTTTTAATCATTCTTCATTTAGATAAAATGGCAGTAAAATAAGGTATTAAGTTACATAGTTCTATTCATGAATGAATCCATAATATAATTACGCAGTATAGCAAGTGATTTTAAGATAGGATTTTTGTCATATACAAATATGTCCTTGCAGTCCGCTGTGCGTACACCGTTCTATGTGCGTGGTGAAATTTTTTTAATGCCATATGGCATTGAGTTAAGGTTTAGCAATCTTTAAGTAGAATTACTTACTAACTTTCATAATATGTGCAGTTGAGGAAAGGCCCATTTATGCTTCTGCGTTGCACCTACATGTACTGTAGCCTACGGCGTCAGCTACAGGCGTACCTTACGTTGTCGTGAGCATGTTCAGCGCTGGTCTGTTGGCCACCTGGACCTCTGCGCGTTGAAAATGATCAACAACATGCGATTGATGCAAAGCACCAAAATGTGGAAGTGCCATGTCTTGCTATGAGCCAGAATAAAAACACAAATTGAGTGTTAATGTTTTGAAATACGCTTTGAAATATTTCTCTCCAGCAAATAACTTACATCAACATATATCATAGAAAACGATCTGTGATGACACAAAATTGTATTTTCAATGGCTGTTTTTCACTGCTTGAACAGCAAGGAAATCACATAAAGAAACCCCTACCTTGGCTACAAATAGACTGTAAAACGTTTTGAAATAAGCATATACAATTATTTCTCTCCAGCGAATCTCTTAGCTACAACAACATATATCATAGTAAACAATCTGCAGAAACAAAATAGTATGTATAAAAGACGGGTCTGGGCCGTCGAGGTTCCTGACCTTTGCTGCCATCCATATAGCGGCGCACCCGACCTCCAAGGTTCTTCCCACAAGTGGTGGGCCCATAGAATGGAGAGAAGGGTGCAACGTTGCTTGTTCGGCCCAGCTGGGCTCCGTGGAAAACATAGCCACCAGGCGCCTGCCAGTGAGCCCTCCCTCTGGGCCTGGCCCCAGACTGGGGCCCCGAGCTTCGTCCGGGTAAGGTAACTCTTATGCTCTTAGATGAAGGGTCTTCTGAACCATTCTTTGTCATTCATTTCTTTGTCTTTCATTAAATCTATTTACTATATAGATTTCATGTTTTTCTGTTGTTTCTGATGTATTATATTTTATGATTTATGACTGTGTTATACTGCACAAAATACATTTTTGATCACAAAAACTTAATATCCACGACTGTACATAGAGGTGTGTGTGAAAAATGTGCCCACAGTGAGTACAAATTTGACTGGAGCAAAAAGAACGCCCAGCAATTGCTTGGGGTCCACATAGTCTTTCCAAGCATTTTAAAGTACAGTTTATAGGCTGAGAATAAAATCTTAGACCACTTACCTGGCGGTTATTGTCTGCCCTGACATCGGCCATTGTATGTAATGACAGCTTATTAATAGGCCCAACACTAATCTCAAATATAAGATCAAATATATTTCAGTTTTAGAATACATATTATCTGGTTATTTTTCAAAGGTAGAGTTCTTAATAGGCCCAACACTAATCTCAAATATAAGATCAAATATATTTCAGTTTTAGAATACATATTATCTGGTTATTTTTCAAAGGTAGAGTTCTCTGCATTATACCCCCAACCCCATATTTCTGCTCCAGATGTTTATGTTCAATATGCAGATGTGTACGAATGTGCCCTTGGCTGTAGAGAGGGCTATAGACAGTGTGATATTAGCAAACTTTTGAGGGAATGGGCAGTAAGGATTGCCAAACATCGAGGATGATAAGTAGGCTACTGTAGCTACTGAGATATTAGATAAAAGTTCCATCCATCTGCATAAATGAGGTCTCCTTTTCAAATTGTTTCACCTTTAGAATGATTCACTTTATCGTGACATTTCCTTGTGTTTGTTTTTTTTACACGGTTCAGAAAGACCACATCACATATACTGTGGCTGGTCCTCACACCACCAAAAAGACGTAAGCAAAGTAGCAAACTGTACAATATACTGTAGCTGACTGGTATTGCTTTAATGTTTTTTTTTCTCCTTAGGAACAGGTAAGCCATGACAATGTAATGATAAGCGCAAACCAACCTGAGACCCTTAAGTAGGTTACATCAATTGTTACACATTCATACAAGTCCTGTCTGGGGTTACAGAAATCACCTATTTAAACTAAACAGGTAACCCTTTATTAAAAACCAACTGATGCAATGCATATGTAAAATATGTAGTTTGTTATTATTCAGATTCAACGGTAAATTGCTGTTGCACTTTTCCAATATGATTAATTCAGAATTAAGTAAATGTTTGTTAGTGAATGTCTCAGTAAAAGCACTGTATTAATATAGGGTTACCATCAAGTAGTTTGTTGGTTAACACCATGATGAAAAAGCAGGATTTAAAAAAACATGAAAAGAATAAATAGAGAATAAATAAAACGATGAAAGGAATATTACTTTCAAACAGGAAACAGCTTTAGCATAACTGAGACAATTCTATTTAACAACCTCCAAAAATGTTATTTTGGGTTTGTGAATTAAAGTTATTCCTTTACGCAATTCCATTGTAGTGCAGTGTTTACATACCCACTTTATCATCATAGGAATTAAAAAATACTTGAAAATAGCTGGGCCAAATTACACTCCCAGTTGAGAGCTGAGAGCCATGACATCATACAGTGGCAGACAGTAGTGAATTAGAGCAATTGCTGATAACTGGGTAGCTGTATAGATAAATATGGATCTCTTTAATGTATGAAAGCGATATGCAGCTGTTCAGCTTAGGTGGCGAGTGCAGTTCGGTCTTTGGCAAATCATAACTGAACGTTCAGGGTGCATATGTGGGCTTAATATTGCATTTGTGATTGGCTTCTCAACACTATAGGTGACTCACATCTCAGCAACCAGTGCTTTCCTTGTTGAAAGTAAACATATGACTGTTCAAGCAATGTGTCCAGAACTAACTCCTAATGGCTAGTTACATGACTGTGTAGATTTGAGCCAAAATCCATTATGCGCAATAAAATTTCAATTGTGCATACATATTGGTTTTTTAGGGGTGGTCTATCAGAATGACTATTAGACATGACATTGGACACATGTAAACTAGCCATAATACTTAATAGAATTGGCCAAACACCCAATTCAAAATGGAAATCATATATGTTTTGATAAGTATGCAGGTTTGTATTCATCTAACCACTGGCTTCCAAGCTAAATTATCCCCCTACCGTTTCATCAGCGAACACATGATAGACTTGAGAAGCAAAAAACAAACAAAAGCAAAACAAAATATAAATGTACAAATGAATGTGCACCATACATATCCAAACACATTTCAAAATCATTTGACTTTGAAATCATTAGCCAAAATAAGTATATATTGTTTTTTTCTCAATCAATAGGTAATCTTCACTATCTAGACTGTACAATATATGTATATATGAATAATCATGACGGTCCAAAGCAACAAAAATAAATACTTTTTCGCTATGTCGCCTTTCAAAGTAGTAGTATATCTATGTACATTTATATTTCTAGCAATTCTCTTAGCTTATTGTGAATGTTCGAACATTGTATTCAACAAGCAGGCATTTGCACAGTGTGAAAACTTTTTTTTCTCTCATTTTAATCTTTTGTCCTAAAGGTATCTAAATGTAAATTGTGACGACATGATAACTCCACTGTGGATTTAAAATACATTGACTACACACTGTCCTCAATACAGTGAAAGGTAACCCCCTGGTTCAAATGGACACAGAAAAATAAAAATGAAAACAACAAACAAAATATAATAAAACAGTAAAAATATTGCATCTCACCACCATGTGACTACTTCAACAATGCGTTTTGTCTACGTTTTTTTATGACTCTGGATAGAGTACAAAAATGTTTGTCTATATCATGCAGTCTTGCAGACAAGTCACACAGCGTCGGTGTACTTGTCTAAATGTTTAAGTCATTTTTAGCACACAGCATAGAATGATTGAGGTTATGTTCCACGTAGCATTGTGGAGGGGGTAAGGGGTGGGGTGCATTTGGGATATCTCATCATGCAGAACAGTGCATATGTCCAGGTTCCCCTTCCCCCAAGTGTGTTCGGGTAACAGTGTCTATGAACAGATCTAACCACGGCAAGCAGTTGCTTATGGAGGAGTCAGGCGAGAAAAGTGTGGCACCATCATGTGGATTAAAAGCTCCTTTTATCGGGGGACAATGTTATCTGGTGCAGGCAAGTGGTCTGGTCTTGGGGGACACTGGTGGGTGGTGTGGCATTGAGCACAGGAGATGGCGTGATACCTTAGGCGTAGGGGTTTGATGAATTAGGTCTGCTATGTGGGGATTTGATCAGTCGTTTTCACTGCAGAGCCCTTTCCGACACATTAACAGGCCCGGTATGAGCACTTCTTAACGGGGTTTCACAAATGACTTCCTTTTTTTTTGTGAGAAATGTAGAAGAACCAAGCTTAAAGGTCGAGCTAACATGCATAAGGTCTTCAGGCTGTTTTAACTACGGACCGTCAAGGCCAACAATATTTTTTATTTTCCTGAAGACGAAATGTTTGTGAAGAAACCTGTATTTCTTTTCTTTTTTTTCTGCTCAACAGTTTGAAAAGAGAGGGAAAAAAATAAAGCTTAATCTAACTAGCTCATATGTCTTATATTTTGGAACTACCTTTGGTAAATAAAATCAATAAAAAACTGAAACATTAGTTCTTGTCCCACTTTTCTTTTAGCTAACGTCTTCTTCTTGGACATGTAACCCTGTAATATTTTCTCTTATCAACGGGCTCATGTTTTTCACATTCCCAATGCCAAAAAGCACTTTCTTTGGTGCTAATACAGGTCCTCACCAAATCCTTAAAATAGACACTTTTCAAAAAAGGGAAAGAATTCTAAATTATCCCAAATCGCAAATAGGGGCAAGGGAGGGAAAACTGAGAAAGTACAATCAATAAAACAAACCATCCTCAAGTCCTGGGAGAAAGGACCGCCTACATCCATGAAGAGAGAAACAAAATGCCACTTTTAACAGTCAGATGTTTCACCGCTCCATCATCTTGGAGATGAAGCTCACGATCGCGGATGCTGGCTTATCTGGGTCTAGTTCGGCAAACAGATGGCTGACATTGTCCGTTGTGCTTCCTTGTTTCCTGGCAACAAACCCAAACAGTCTGTTGAAAAGAGAGAGATAATTATTAAAGTATTCACATTTTTCTAACTGAACAATTTTTACATTTACAGCCATTAGAATACATGTTGGATGTTAGCCATATACAGTACCGGACTGAGCCGCCACCTTCTTTTCCCCACCTGTGGAGCGAAAGCATAGGAAATGCATTTTAATGGCGCAAACTTAAACTATCAGGTACACCAGGAAACAGGTAGGTCAGATAAGACTTACTTCCTGTCTTGTGGATCAATATCGCAGTAGGTTACCGTGGTGATGGGATAGTGCCGTCTGAAGAATATCCTGCAGTAAGGATGCAAATATTAGCATAGTGTGAGTCAGTTTAAACAGCCGCACTGTAATCTGTCCAAGTGTCAATTAGGCCTACACAGAATATTTTCACAATATACTGATAATGGCCATTTATACATGTGTTGTTTAGCATCAAATGCAGACGGAGACAAGTGAGAGTGGAACAAAGGGTTAAATGTTATAGGCAACTTGGAAGAGATGAGTTTTGAGAAACCCATGTTGTGTTGTCACTGATTTCAGTAAAGCCTGGTATAACCAAACCAAAAATTCTATAAATAAAAAAGTTGACTTGGAGTGGACTTTGAAGCGCAGCTTTGTGCAGTAGCCAAGTCACATGCTCATGTTCCATGTCGTACACAAGCTAGCAAATCAAACAAATGTGGATTAATGGAATAAATGATTGTTACAGCAGCAATGTTAACCACGTACAACTATAATTAATGTAGCTAAAAATAAAATAAAAAACATTTCTGTGAGGTCCTTTTTGTGTTGGCATTTAATGCATGGGCATTTAAGATAAGGGATAGAAGCAGCATACTATTAAATTGTGTTAAATAATCATTATTACATTTTTTCCATAATCGAGCAGCAATAGTCATGCAGAACCAGACATAAAGCTCATCGTTGAGCTGTTTCAAGTGTAATAAGTTAATTAATAATTGCGTAGAGGAGAGCAGAAAACACAACCAAAAAGAGAACTGATATGAAATGGATACGAATAACACGAACACAGTGAGACAGTGAGGAGACAAAATGGAGCTCACTTCCTCTGGCTGTCCGTGAGGGTAATCCCCTGCGAGGACACTCTGAAGTGGACGGCGGTCGCGTCAGGCAAGGGACTGGCAGCCAGCATCTGGCTTATTGCCTTGGCGATGGCTTGAGGCCCTGTGAGCGACTCCATGTCCACAGAGCTAATGTAAAGAACGCTGCATGCTAAACAAACAAACAAAAAAGATCAGTTAAATGTTAGCATAGTAAATGCTTTTCAGTAATACTATGAATTTCTACAGCGATGTTTAGACATTACCATGCATTGTGTACACAATAAATTCTGAATTCATGCTTCCAATGTATTAAGTGAATAAATGGGTGCATCGATACTCATGCATTATAAAACATATTTTTGAATGAAACGTGTTTTGTTTTTTTTCTCAATCACAATGGAATGGATTGAGGAAAATGAAATAAGATATGAAAAAAATCTATTGTGAAGGAGATTTGTGAGAGATTGAAAGCAGAAACCAAGGCATTCCCATTCATGTCAGGCAAAACAAGCGCAGAGATTAGATATTTACCATGGGCCTCTTCTGGAACTTTCTGAGCGACTATAATGTAATTAAGCACAACAATATATTTAATATACTGTATTTTATGATATTATTGCTATTTACACTATAAGCCTCATGTACTAACGTGTTAGCGGCAGTTTTAGGTGTACTTTCATTGCACTGTGCCTACAAACATAAATTGTGTTTTCCTATTCATGCATATTCATAAGAGGGTCGAGGGGAGATTGGGAGTGTCGGATTTGCAGTGAAAATTCTCCACCTCTGAAAAGCAGGTTAGGTCCCAGTTGGCACGTTTCTTTGAACAGGAGAAGCAAGTAAGGGCAATATTCATCCAAGATTAAGACACAGGCAATGGAGAGATGTGCTTAAGGATTTGATTGCATGGTGATAAAAATAAATGTATATTCCACTTCTTTCATTTACATTTTATAGTCACCCAAACATTTGGGGTTGAATTTGACCCCTTTAAATGTTATCCTCATGAAATATTGAACTTGTTTTCTTTTTCTTAGTCTCCTGTTCCATTGCATTCGGGCGCCATATGGCTGGAACATATCTTACAGTACTACTCGCTGTGTTAGCGGCAAGTTTAGAAGGCGGTGCGAAGCACAGATTATGTGATCAGACGCAAGTTTAGTACATCCAACGTAAAATGCGATGGCACCGCGTGTGCTACCTGCGGTCTGGGTGTACTCACTTTTACATTGCGCTCGCTAACTAACGTACGTGCATGAGGCCCTATATTTCAAATAGATACAATATACAATTTTGAGAATTAGAAATTATAAAGACATTCCTACCTGCTCCTTGCTTCAGTAGTTCGGCTACTGGATCGGTGGGTGTGGACAGTTCCAGGGCCTCTTCGTTGGGGTCTGTCAATCACATACAGTAATGTTATGTTATGGAAAGGTAACGGAACAGAATGGGTCTGAGTCAGGCTGACCTTTGGTGGGGATCATCAGCTTGCATGGTAAGGCAAGGGGAGTCATAGAGTGTTGATACACCAGGCCAGACAGACAACCTACACACACACACACACAGTTATTCATGCCACTGTTCTGTTGGATTCTCACGGGGACATACTCAGAGAAGGTTAGAAGGTGATGGGTGCGGTACGCTCACCAAAGTAGGGCTCGTTGGGGCAGCCCTTTAGGCGGACACCTTTGGGGCTGGTCTCAATCAGGAAGTGCCTCACCAACTCATTAGTGATGTCGCCCACTGGACAAAACAAACAGGAGAATTAGTCACCGCTTTAATTACACCACCTGGGTGCCCGACGGCAACAATCATCTGACGGTGAGGGAAAGGTCCGGTATCTTTGGGATATTTCCAGTGTAAGTGGAGATCCTGGTCAAGACAACCTCTTCTGCCTGCTGGTCGCTGTATACAGTTCTAGTTTAGAATAAAGTTGGACTTGAGTTAGGCTAATCTTTATAAACAGAAACCCACTGGGTGGGTATCTGCTGTGGCTTCACAGCGAGAAGGTCCAGGGTTCGAACCTCCTTCGTCCCTCCTTTTCCGTGTGGAGTTTGCTTGTTCTTCCTGTGTCTGTGTGCATTTCCTCTGGGTGCTCCAGTTTCCCCCACTATCAAAATCATTTTAGGTTAACTCTCCTGTCAGTGCCGTTGACCAGCGACACCGTCCTCTACCTGGAGTTGGTCCCCGGGCCCTGCACAGTGGCTGCCCACTGCTCCCTTGAGGGATGAGTTAAATGCAGAGAAAAAATTCCACTATGTGTATTATTGACAATAAAAGCACTTTTACCATATACTGTTAATAAAAAATAAATCGTCCTCAGACCATAGCAGTTTGTTTCCCGAGATTGCAGTTTGTTCCGCCTTATATGCTCTTCACATGGACGTGATTGGCCAATACTACTCAGATTACAAACGTCCTACAAACTGAAAGCAGCACACATCCCGTACCATTATCTTAGTCACTGCCTACAGATTCTCTATATTCATATGCAGACATCTGTTTAGAGATGCGCAATAACATAATCCACGCGGGGCGTCCCAGATCCTCTCACCTTTCTTGTTGGGCTGGGCGGTAGGTGGAGGACATGCAACCTTCATGGCCAAGCCGTAGGCTCCGCGGAACGAGTGGCTGTCCCTGATGACGAACGCCCCAGGCTCTCGCTCCTTCAGCACGCTGATGGCTGTGGAAAAAGTGTGCAAGCGAGCATGAGGCAAAGGAGGGATGCGAGGCGGGCCGAGCCACTTGGAAATAGTCTGCACAGTTATTTACTGTGAGATGAATCAATCTGTCCTGCGTAATGTGTCATGCGGTGACACCTTCTGCACGATAAAGGCGGGGTCATTCTCGAGAATGCTTGCTAACTTCGAGCTCAAATCAAAACAGTATCGCTCCGTGGTCGTCCGGCGCGTCACACGCTGACACGCATTGTGAAGCAACGCGTAGTGCAACGGCTTTGTTGATACGTGCGGTGTTCACTTTGTTTATGTTGCTATTTACGGAGCCAAGGCTTTGTAGAAGTATCAGATTATTTTCTCAACACGCACAGAGAACGGTAAGATAGCGAAATGCGAGGAGCTATTTGGTGAATTTGACAAAAAGTGTACTAGCTTACATTTAGATTGCAATAGCTGACTATACCTTTAATGGTTATCGTCACACTAAAACCACATACAGTAGGTGTTCTGACTTAATGCAGCTGGTAAGGCCGATGACATAATGGTGTACCAAGCCGTTATACAGTAAACCACCAGATCTTTGAAACATTATTGGCTAATGCAGTTGCAAGATTCAAAAGGATGAATGTCATCAGCGAGCCGTATAGGCAGCGGCTATGCTGTATTTAGTCTGAACTGGTAGGAATTGATATCTTTAAGGTGGGGCTTTGCTTGAGCTACAGCAGTGTGCTCTCTCACCTTGCTCTCTGGAGATGTCGGGTTTGTACCAGAACTTCGAGGTGTCCTGAACAAACTTGACATTCATCTTGATGTCTGGGTACCCATCTGCAGGAAATGACGGGAGAAACACAAAAATAATGTTTAAAATACAACGTCTACATTTCAGGATGATTGATGGTTTGTAAATATATAATCTAGGTGAGTATATATTTAAAAACCATCCCTCATTATGAAACAGTATTTAAAATGTATATTTTATAACATTTTGGTTCTAAGTATTAATATCCTGCACCTATTATTTATATATTAATAAATATATATTATTTACTACATCTATCTACATGTATCTGGAATTGTGATCTCCCAGTATATCCCATACGGCTCTCAGCTCAATGTTCACTGAGATAATAATCTGGAAACCCTGGTGGTGTTAGTGTTCACACAGCCACCCTGATTGGTCACCACCCTGCTGGTGAACCAATCAAGGTGGATGTGTGTTAAAGACAAGTGTGTTGTAATGGTGCTAGAGCTAGTTCAGATTATCTAAAAAGCCGATTGGTTAAATGCTGTCCAATAGATTCAACATTGAAGAAATGTTTGAGCCCTGTAGGAGGCTGTGAACAATTCCAAATGTCCAGATCTTATTCACCGGGTGCATTGTGGGCCATGTTTCACCAGTCTAGTGTGTCTCACCATATATGGAGTATTTGGACATGTCCGGGCCGCTTGTGATCGGGGGGCTGCAGCCATCTCCTGCCGGGCTGACCGGAGGGTCCTTGCTGTCCAGGCTCCCGTAGCAGAGCCCGGCACCGGCCCTCTTCTCCGGGAGCTGGGGGGAGGCAGGGGACGGAGGCGTGGCTGGGATGGGCTGGGCCCGGCGGCCCACCAGGGGGCTGGGGGGCACGGGGGGCGAGTGTCTGGCCTGATTGGCCAGGCGCCGCTGGAGGGCAGGGCTTGGCGGCGTGTTGGTGGCCACCGTGCGGTGGAGGGTGTTAGGGCTGCCCGGCACCGTGTGGACCCCCACAATGTTGACCTGGGCTCCCTCAGGTGATGGGGGTCTGTGGGGCTGGCTGCTCCCCATGGAGCCCTGCCTTCTGCTGTAGCAACAGCACACACGCACACACACACACAGTGCTTATTACTGTCTGCTATGAATGAAGTGTGAGCAAACCTTGCTTCCAGCAGTGGACCAATCACATGTTCACTAACTTCTGGAATAATATTAGTTCCTATTAGAGTTCAAATTCTCTGGACATTAGCTGTTATCTTGCTTCATTACAATGAATGCAATGAATTGTATGTGTATGTGACAAAGATTCCTTTGCTTTTTTCCTTTACAATATACTGGTATCAGTGGCGGCTGGTCCTTTCAGAAACAGGGGAAGCACAAATAAATAGGCTACAACATGGCTGAAATTATTGCTATTGAAATAAATTACTGGTGGGCATTAATATTAAGCCTTTCCTGAAGTTGCTTTTGGCCTAATCAAACCGACCTCTCTAATTAATCTGTTAATATCGCAATTGTGGTATGATCAATTGAGAAGTTATAGAAAGAGTATATGAAAACACATTTTTAGGTGTGATATAGGATGATAAAATCTCTTGGAAATCTCAGAAAAAGTATGTGCGAGCAAAGTTGGCAAAGAATATGGCAATACTGAGAAATATATGTTACACGGTGGATATCAATGTTGTGTACATTTTGATTTGTTCTACAACTATTGTTATAGTGTGGGGAAATACTTCTAAAAGCTTAAATTAATTGTACATATTACAAAAGATAGCTATAAGGATAGTAAATAATGAAGGATATCCACAGCAACATCTTGTTTGTTAAGACAAAGTATTTTAAATTATTTAATATGGTGGAATATAAGACTGCACAAGTAATGTATAAAGCAAGAAATAACTTCCTAGCAACATACAAAAATGTTTATAAATAGAGGGAGGGATAGCTTAAGAGGAAAATTGAATATGACTAAAGGTTATGCTCACACTACTCTAAAAAGTTTATTTCAAATGCTGGAATAGTAAATATATGGAATAGTAAATATAGAACTAAAGCAGAGTCGAACTGTATAACAATAAAAGAGATACAAAAACATTATGTTGGCAAGGTATAAGGATGCGGAAAGGGTTTTATTTACCTATAGTAATTATTTTATGCTGAGCAACATATTGAGGAGGTGTTTTGTTTTCTCTTAGTGAATATGACTACTAGTACTACACAGTATGACCATGTGTTTGTGAAAGGTTTAATTGTGTAAAGAAGGCGGACATTTAACATGTAGAACAGGGGTAGAGAACCCTGGTCCTGGAGAGCCGCAGCCCTGCATGTTTTAGATGTCTCCCTGCTCCAACACACCTGACTCTAATGAACAAAGTTAGAAGTGTGTGTGTTAGAAGCCTGATAACGACCCATTCATTAGAATCAGGT
>JAODLL010000012.1:1066349-1077025 GCA_026546735.1 Forbesichthys agassizii
ACACACACACACACACACAAAACCACACATATACACATATGCACACACATACACACACACACACACACACACACACAAAACCACACATATACACATATGCACACACATACACACACACACACACACACACACACACACACACACACGTGAATGAAATGCACGGTTAGCCAGACAGAAGTAAGCATGTAAGTGTGTAGAAAACTCACGGAAGACACAGTAGATGATTAGACAATTACGTCAATAAGATTACAGACAGGATCATTCCAGTGTAAATACTTGTTGAAATATACTCCCCCACCCCCTCTCCTATATCTCTCCCCCCCCCCCATACCCCCCCTTGCTCTCAGCAGACTGGCTAGTGTGGTGGCAGTCAAGGTGGGTGGGTGAGTGTTGCTGACAAACCTTTTTTTATGACATTCATCAAAGCCATCTGCCATTTTCCGCTCAATTAATTTGTTATGGGAAGTGGGATCAATTAAGTGCGCACAGTAATGGCTTTATACCCTTGTTTCCCTTTTTACAGCCTAATATTTTCTGTGCTCCACTCTGGCATGAAAAGCCAAAATCGATTTCACTGGCCTCTCTCTCTCTCTCTCTCTCTCTCTCTCTCTCTCTCTCTCTCTCTCTCTGTGTCTTTCTCTCTCCCGCGCCCCCTCCCTCAGACTAATTTGTTTTTGCTACTATCTTCCTGGCATGATAAACTGGCTGTAATAAAGGGTCAGGGTTTAGGAGCTTGACCACAACCAAAAACACACACGTGCACACACACACACACACACACAGTGTGTGGTTCTTTACCGGCAACATTTAACTTGGCACACTGCCAGCAACCTGTTTAGGGTCTCAGGCCCCTCCCACACCTGGGAACCGCTCTCTACACCCCCACAGACCTCATAGGCTTGTATATTATCTACCCCTCCCCCAACACAGTTGAGTAGGTCACCTGTTAGCCCCCCCTGCTCAACTCCGCTGCAGTATCAAGCGGGATCGACCTTTGACCCCGCAGTGGCTTAAGCAAAGGGCTGCGATAAGAACAACAGCCCCGGCTAATTTCGGACACCTCTCCCATGCTCCGACAGTGACAGGCGGGGCCATTAGCATGGATGTCACGAGTCAACCCCCTCCCCCCGACCCCCACCTCCACCCCCACGGCAAGCTCTACGACCCCGGGTACGTATCGATCCCTTCCCCCATTAAACCTCCTGATGGGCCCGATGATACGATGACGAAGAGGGAGAGTGGTACGTGCATTTGTGTGTGAGTGTGTGTGTGTGTGTGTGGACAAATTCTTGTAGGGGTTTGCCTGTCGAGCAACCACCATTACTCTGGCAACCGGCCTGATGACAACGTCGTATTGATTTTGACATCTTCTTGCTGAGGTGTGCTTCAGATGCAGAAGGGCTTACACAACACAGACACATTGTGTTTCTTTCAGCATGGCAGGCCAGCCTCATTCTACAGGTCAGATACAGCAGTGATAAACTCTAATACATCGCTAATGCCATGTGGATCTGATTTAGTACTCGAGGAGACTGCTCACTAATTAGCCTGGTTCGTTAAACATATGCCGCATTCCACAACACGACTTGGAGAAGAATCCAGAAGAACCACAATAATGTGTTCACCACAAAATATAGAAGCAATATACTGTAGGTAATGCATATGAGGAAGCCTTGAAGGACATTAGCATTTAATGCTAGTGTTCGTGCGTAGCGTGAGCCTTTGCACCAGAGGTGAGGGGTCATCTTATAGTAGACATGAGTTAAATTAACAAGCAGGCAGCCATGGGTTGTTGGCAGTGGGCTGGTTAGAGAGCCATATCTTGGCAGACCCTCAGGGCTAGCCGCAGATTAAAACCCCATCGATCCATCTGTAATTTATTTATTCGTTCCACCAAAAAATTTAACATTGACCTCACTCTTACAGGGGGGAAAAAGAAGAGAAAAACATAGCCCGATTTAATCTGGTCACCGTCAGTGACTTGAATACTAAAGAAGTGTGCAACGATTTGGACATCTTTGAATTCGTTTAGCCTGAAAGTTAAATGTCGGATCAGAAATTCGTTCCCCTTTTCTCGACGAGAAAGTGGTGCAAAATCACCACTGTTGAAAGCTCAAGCTCAGCCTTGAGTGCAGGCAGCTTCCACCATCTCGAACCTTAGACCAACTAGACAATAAACAAACTCATTCATTTCTTATCACTGCACCAAACCTCTCTCTCTCTCTCTCTCTCTCTCCCCATACATTTTCTCATTTTTGCCTTGCTCGCCCCCCCAGATGCCAAATTCCCCTCTGCTACCCCGACACATCAAAGCCTCTCCTCCTCTCTCTTTGTCTCTCTCCCCATCTCCTCTCTCCTTTTCGTCCTCCCTCTCTACTCTCCCGTCTCCAAATGCACCATGTCCCTCTTATCGCCCGACTGTAAACACACACACACACACACACACACACACACGCAGAAACGCGCAGACACACAGCTCAACGATACTTCCATCTTCACTTCTCCCTGTCCTCTGTGCATCCACCCTTGCTCTGACCTTCTCCACACGCACACACATGCACGCAGGCACGCACACACACACACACACACTTTTCGGATCACCAACCTCTCCTTGTTCCTCCCCAACCCCTTCTTGAACCCAATCCCGGTGACCCGGCCTGTAATCCAATTAAAAGCACATTAGCACACAAAATGAAAAGCGCTGGATTTAATTAGCCTGCTGACTAAAAGTGGCCCTATGGCGGCTAGCATATAGCTCAGGCAGTGACAGGTGCATGGAGATTTAAAGGGGAGGCCCAGTCTGTAGCTCTGGCTGTTGGAGTACGGGGTGAAGCTATAACTGCCGATAAGCAAGCAGGTAAAGATACAGTCTTTGATTTCCTTGTAGATCACGACCCCCCTTCCTGAACCGCATGTTCCGCCATCTGCTGTAAGCACCACTGTCTATAGGGGGAGGGGCAGCGAACAGTGCAAGCACGTCAAACCACACCCAGGGAAATTTATTTGTACTACAAAGACAAACACATACACAATACACACAAGCACACACAAACCTACAAACGAGATGGTATCTCTGTTGCTACAGTATCATAATCTGCCAAATCAGGAAAGAATGTGGCATCTTCTCAACGTACATGACTGTTCTGTGTGCGTGTGTGCATGTGTGTGTGTGTGTGTGTGTACGTGTATGTTGAAGTTTGTTTTGTATGTTTATGTGTGTGCTTCTCTAAGAGACTGTACACAAGACTCATACTGTGTGTGTGTGTGCGCGCGCGCGTGTGTGTGATAGAAATAAGATCCTAGTGCTGGCCTCTCCATTTCTTTCTGCAGGTAATAAAAATATAGACTGCCCTCCAGATCCCTTTATATAGAGTTGAGACCGCAGCGAAATGTGGGACAGGCTCCATTGATTTGGAGGCTACAGTATTACCAGCCATCACAACCAAGGCAATATGAGAGGGCTTTTTAAATCACATGGCCACCCCAAGCCCAGAGGGACAGACAAAAGGCAGACAGAGATAAAATAAAAGATAGGATGGAAAAAAAGAAAGAGAGAGACATAGAGAAATGAAGTGTGGGGGGGGGTGGTGGTAATGTGTTCATTTTTGTATCACTGTAGAATACATTGGAGTGTTTCAATAAAGGATTTGTCTTCTTTTTGTGAATTGACATTGGATGGCGGTTATCTTTTTTTGCAAAGAGAGGGAAGAGCTTTTCATGACCTTCAGGGTCAGTGGAAGCCCAAATAAAGCTCCACTCAGGCCACAGGCAATTTGTTCCTGAATTCCAACAAATCCAAATGTGTTCTTCTTCTGCTGTGTTCTAGATCTCTGGAGAGCAACGGAGGGGCTTTATTGGGTCAGACCAGTAAGAATCACCCCCTTTTCCCGCCCTTCCCCTCAGTCTGTCTAAATAAGATAAGACTGTGTCATTGTACAGGCCTTACTAGGCTGGGGCAGCATCAAATATTCATGGGCCATGGCTGACTCTTAAGCAAACGGGCCAATTTGTTGAGGACGACGTGCATTAAGATCGACTTGGCCGATACGCCCACACCAAAGCCCCACACCCCCGGGAGACCGCGGCCAGGGAAGGCTGCCATTTTGGCTCGGCGGTCGCTATTGTTGATGGAGGAAAAGGCGGGGCGGGGAGGGGGAGGTGTGAGTGGCACATGCCCGTCTGTCTGTACTGGTAAGTGTGAATGGATAGTGTGGGGGGCTGGGGGTGGGGGTGGGGGGTCCACACAAGAGCAGCAGCGTATGAAAGATAAGGATTGTCACAAAGACATGGTCTGGTGGCTGCCTAGCTCTGACCAGTCCTGTGAAGAGAGGGTGGGTGTGGTGGGGGCTTTTCTGGCATAGAGGACAAAAGAGGTGGAGTCAGGTTTGAATGACAAAAGAAAATGAAGGCGTGTCTATGTGGAGAGGATGTTTATTTGTCCACGTGTGTGGGGAATGTCCCGGGGACTGAGCCGTGAGGACAACAATGATAAGCATCATTTAACTGATGGCCCAGGGGCAAACAGACGCATTGTCTATATTGTACACTTGAACAACTTCATAGTTCATATCACAAGACAAGACAAGCATGTTTACACCCACTGTATGCGTGTGTGTGTGTGTGTGTGTGTGTGTGTGCGTGCATGTGTGTGAACCACACACACAAACATAGGACCAAAAAGGCAACAAAAAAAAAAACCAACAACTACGCAACAAATACTTTTTGAAGAATGTCTCACACAATGCAGCTTCCAAACAACACATTTCAAAGATAGCCCATCTCCGCATTAAACACCCCTCAGGGACAGAGCTGACAAATCACTAAATGACATTTTATTTTTTATTTTTGAGGGTTTTATGGGCTATAGAACACCAGCAGCAAGACACAACTCTAAGCTCTGTGATTCCCCCGTGGGGCTTTTGATAGAAATGAACAGAGAAAGCTCTCTGACGAGACCTTGTGTTTATAAAAGTAAAGAGACAAGAAAGACAAAGGCGTAAACTCGTAAAACTGTTCGGCTTCTCCTTGGGGAAGTACTGATCCTCTGATGGAAATATGCACCGGCCGCGAGACAGCAGGGCTTGGCACGGGTCTGGCCGGTGATATTGGGTCACTTCCGCAGAGGGCCCAAAGGCCACTCAGAGAGCGACCCATTTGCCGGGTGACCCCTGACAGCCTGCTCATCATCTGGCACTGAGGAACTCCAGGGGATTGGCGGAGATTGTTGTGAATATTAAATGTGACATTCCGCCTAGCCCTGACAGAGAAGAAAGGAGATATATAGGGAATAATACATTGCGGGGAAACGGAACGACACATTTCCATACAGATTGTATCGTTCTGTTGTATTATTGTATTATTGATTTTTTTTCCCTTAAAGAACGTTTGAAATTTGCACCATTTAATTCACACCGAGTGATTGAAAGCTGCCTTTATGGCACTGAAATGGTGTGTTTCGTGCCCTCCAAAATGTGTGACTATGGCCTCAATAGGCTTTTAAATAAAGCCATTTACATGCAAATAGCAGTGCAGAGCCATTTCCTTATCACGGCTATAAATGAACACATGTTTGCTCAATGGATCTATGTTGGCCAAATATGAGCAGTCAACAATATGCTGACTCCATGTTAACGTTTCACTTCATTTGCTCATGCGGTAATTAAACATTGCCGACACGCGTGATTCTGTGTTGATATGCATTAATTAGCTTTAATTAGGAAAACATTTACCGGCAATGCATCACACCTGTGGTCAATACCACATCTCGAGGAGTTTTGTTAATTTAAACGTCATGTTAGCAAATGCAAAATACAAATTTGTCAATAAGAGGCTACCCCATTAATTTAGGATGTTGTGTCCTATTATAAGTCCCTTTTTATAAAATATATGTTTTTCCAGTGTGGTCAGCATCTGTCGCGAAAGGGCTGAACTCATTTTGCCAACATTCCTCATGCCAAAACAAGCAGGATCAGATGTGACCAATCAAGTTAGGCAAAATCAACACTAAATTAGCTAGAAGAGAAAAAGACCTAGTTGACTGTTTGACAGACATTTGAATGATATGGGGCCTTTAATACCACTGTTACGGCAGATATAGCAGTAAGAAAATAAGTCAGTTTAGAGTTGGAATATGGATGATAATTAGTTTCTCTAATGTTTTTCTCATATTTGTTGTGATATAGACCTGGAAAGTGAAAATGTTGCAGTGAGGACAAACTTCTGCAACGTACATAGTCAAATTGACAATTCTGTATGATAAGGTAAAGGTTGAATACAGACAGCAAGACATATTGTATTAGCTTTAGCAGTCACTCAAATTGAAACACCATCTTTGTCTATTTGCAAATGTGTGGCTGAGTCTACATCTCTACAGATTCACCAGTACTGTGTGTCGGTGTAGGTGTATTGTGGGTAAATACACATTGCATGCAGAGATTGCATCTGTTTTGCTGGTGTTGTTGGTGATTACCTTAACCAGAGTGTGTCAGCCATATGCCTGTGTTCACGCCAAATGTGCTCCTGGCGCTACTACACAACGGACTCAGAGGTCAGTTCCATAAAGAGTGTGGGGGACATTTTGAGCGAGAAATCCAATTAGGACACCAGTACAGTAGTGGTGGCATTTAACAAATAACCCTGTTCCCTCTCTCTCAGCAGTGGGCTGGCAAGCGAAACACTGCTAGCTAATAATAGCCCACTCACTCTAAGTTACAGTCGCATGCCCTATTATGTCTCCCGGAGTGCAAAAACATCCAACTATAAATCAATATAAATAATAAATAACAATAAAAATGACTAATAAAGTATAAATCTCCCAATAGGGCGATATGCTTCTAGTATTCCCAGCACCGTTTTTCTAGCTTTAAGGGACACTAAACAATTTGTCACCTGGCAATATCCTTGTGGTTTTATTAATGTATAAGATATCTGTATTTTCCACAGCCACATGAGTCTCCATGCATTGGAATGGGGTTCTTGGAGAAATGTGTTTTGATGAGTAATATGTAATAATTATTGAATTTAGTTAGTACACACACACACACGCACACACGCACACACACACACACACACACACACACGCACACACATGAACAAACAACAATCTTCCTGACACATTCCCTCTCTGAAATACATGCATTTCAAGGTGGCTAAAAATCAATGGAATGCAATATCCCTATTGGATTTAGTTTATGCCATCAACCCATATCTCTGGGCTGGGCGTAGATCATTCCTAAAGCAGAGAGTGGGTGACCTGGTAACCTCCATCCAGGGTCATAGCATTAACTCGTATTGGTACTTGAGATAGTGGCTTTATGTCATTAACATTATAGGTTGTTATGGGAGAGTAGAAATTCTGCTTAAACGGTCACCCAGAGGTTAAAATAACTTCCACAACAAAAACAAATAGGCCCTATGCCTCATTGGCCCCCCTTGAAACGAGGATTGAAAGCCCTTAAAGCTTTGCTAAATTAATACTCATACATTACAATATGAATAAATAATATTTGATTGTGTTGCACTGGCACCTAGATACAAAGACGAGAGCAATTATACATGTCCCAGATATATTGCCTGAGATAACATTACATTTTGTATATATTATATATATATTTGGATTACATCTTAATCCAATCTTCCAAGATTGTCAACACCATGAAATTCAATGCTATTATAACCATATTTTTATAATCCGTATATCTTAATTCCCTTTTTGACAAGATCATTTTTCTTAATGGCTAAATAAATTAAAATGTTTTGACTTTAATTGTTAATCTTTGATGCATTTATGTTTCACCAAAGCGTTACATTTTGTAAAATCAACTCCCAAAGAAACACAATATGGATCATTTAGCAGAAGCCTTAAACATGACATGAATTAACAGAGAATACAATCAAGTATAGCACGTTATTACAGGTCACGTCATCGGAGGAGACAGGTAGACACTCCACAGTAACACAAGCCTTTGACCTCTGTACCATAGGCTTCAATCTCTGGTACCCTTTCCCTCCCTCCCTCCCTCCCTCCTTCCACCCTATAGCACATCTCTGTTCAGCTCTACATTCAAACGTGATGGCAGAAATAACCAAGGTCACCAGGGACAGACCTGACAACTTGTGGCACCACTCGTCTGGGAAGCTAATGAGTTCCCATAGGCTGGTGATAGGGTAATATCCATGTGTGCATGTGTGTGTGTGTGTGTATGTATGTGTGTTCCTTGTTATGAAAGTAGCGACTTAGTGCTGGAGAAAGAGAAAGTGAATTTCTTTAAACTTCAAATCGCCCCAGTTTGGTCTTTTTCCCCCAGCAGGATTTTGGATATAATGAGGAAGGGTTCAGAGATACTCTTCACATTGCTGCTCCTCTTTTTCCCTACTTCTTCCTCTCATTCCCCCTTCCCCTCTTGTCTGTCTCTCTCTCTCGCTCTCTCCCTCCCTCTCTCTCTCTCTCTCTCTCTCTCTCTCACTCCCTCTCTCTATCGCTATCTCTCTTTCTTTCATTCGTTCTCTGTCCTCCGCAGTTGATATAGTGCAGACAACAGATCAGTCCTGGGAGACATCCCCCCGAAAACATTATCCATCATGTTGACAGCCACGCAACTCCAAAGACTTTTAAGTGAGGGGAATATCATCGTGTATTACACGAATGCACGAATAAACCCTTACCACACATCCACGCATGTTTTTATTTATATATCTTTTACATAGACTGCTTTCTTGACGGCTTTATAAAAAGCCACAAAGTCGGCACCATTGTTGAAAGTCTACCGGTACAATTCCAGCTCCCGTCTTTGTTGTCTTGAACCAAAATGGCACCCAAATTCCGTACCCAAGCGTTTCATTCTAGTTGGCGGACAAATGTGGGAACATTACCCATAATGGCTAGCGTGGCAAACGTGATGGAATACCACAGGTACTGGCATCTGTAATAACCATACATTCAATTCAGGATAACATAGACAGATAGACAGATTGAAATCATACTGGAAATAGCTGTAAAACTGTGGTGAGATGGAGGAGTGCAGATATTTGGGAAGCCTGGATTAAAATATTGATGTAGTTACTCTTAATTAAAGGAGTTTATACCATAATTCAATAATTGAATTCCCCCCAGGCACATGAAAATCAATTGTGTCATATTAAAAATGCTTCATCCTCAATCTGAAAATCTGAATGCCAGATATGTGACTTCAATCATTGGAACAAATCGAGGTACCATTGATTTTCTTCCAAGACACTTGAGCAGATTCACAAGCGTATGAAATGCAATTTGAGTATAAGATGACTCTGGTGCACATTTTATCCATCTTTCTTCAAGGAATTTAAAAGGTAGCGGAGTGGCATTTGAAGAGTTTATCTGGCCTCAGCTTGGATTGGACAGTGTGATGCATGGAAGGGAAGGGAAGAAGGAATATAGCGTACAAAGTGATATACAGTAGAGGCATGCGAAGGACTGTTTCTTTTACTGTGTCAAGGACATTCTCAGATATATGGTGTGTGTGTGTGTGTGCAAAAAGACCCAGTATCCTGCCTGTAGCTTTAACCTGTGACTTTCAAAGATAAATCTAGCTCATTAAGTTAGTCCATTTTAATCTGAGAGATTCAACAAAACTCAATAAAAGCAACAGCATTAATTAAAATTGCATTCATTAATGTCGGTGATATACTTTATAGGCTTTATTTAGGGGATATTACATTTTTGTTAACCATACTCAGCATCTTCCTCCAAATACAGTCCTCAAGATATGGCATGAAATAATCCCTATCGTTTTCCTAACCCCCATTGACTTCTTTCACGTATACTTTAACATTACAATGTGTCTACGTAACTGATGTGTGTCTGTTGGTTTGCGCCATCAAACATTAAACATCAAATAGGTGATGTTTAATGTAAAACCTATTCCCATGTAAAGAAATATACCTGTGTTACACTGCCATGTCGAGATAGATAAATCGTCACCTCAGTACCACTGGAACTAGACTGTACGGGCACTACTGTCGTAGAGCAGGGATGGAGGAGACAGAAATATATTGGCTTCCAGGGCTTCCTCCATCTCACCATTAGTGAGCTGTGATTCCAGGTATAACGAGAAGCAGTCGGGGTCCTGCGAATAATCTCCTTTCTTGGCAACGGGACACATTTTTTTATTTTTTAATTAAGGAAGACACATCCGGAATGGAATTCTGACGGCATGGAGAGCCACAACCTTGAAAGCCCTGTAGGCTAGGAATGTGACAGAGGGTGGTGGGAAAAGAGATGTAAGCCTTCATGCAGCAGGCTTTGTGGGAGGTGTTCTGCGGGGCCTGTACCCCCACCACCAACACTCCACAGTCATAAAACAAGGCTAGGAAACTCACGGGGACATTGAGATGTGGCGCACACAGACAACGTCTCATACATCTGCACACGTGCACATGTATGTGTGTATGTGGGTTTCTCTCCAGAATGTGGTAGATGAAAGTGCACCCCCCCCCCCCCCTTCACACACACACACACACACACACTTTCACACGCAAACCCTGCCTCTTGTATCAAACCTGAGCAAAGCATTGTGATGCAGGTGTGGCGTTGGTAGAGGGGTGACCTAGAGGTGATGTTGGGGGGAGGGGAGGAGGGGGGGGGGGGGGGCAAAGCCGGAACGGGTTCAACCCCCCCTACCACCCCCCCCAAACCGGGA
>JAODLL010000012.1:1085353-1097383 GCA_026546735.1 Forbesichthys agassizii
GCTTGCGCGGAGCTAGCGTTTAGAGCTAGCGTGCGTAGAGTTAGCGTGCAAGCCCAGACAAGGATGCAGATGCGGCGCTAGCTTGCGCGGAGCTAGCCTTTAAAGACAGCGTGCGTGGAGTTAGCGCGCAGCTAGCGGGCGCAGAGCTAGCCAGTGTTTGTAATGCTGCGTATTGTCTGTCACCTGCTCAGCTGCCAACGTGCTGCTGTCGGAGCAAGGCGAGGTGAAGCTGGCGGACTTCGGCGTGGCGGGCCAGCTCACCGACACCCAGATCAAGAGGAACACCTTCGTGGGCACGCCCTTTTGGATGGCGCCCGAGGTCATCAAGCAGTCCGCCTACGACTCCAAGGTGAGTTCAGAGGCCAACGGCTCCGTCCGGCTGCAGGCTGTGTTTGGTAACGATGTGCAGACTACGTCTTGACCAGTGGTTCTCAGCCCTGGTCCTGGGGACCCACCGCCCTGCATCAGTTAGGCGTCTCTGCAGAAGCCTGATAACGACACATTCCTTAGAATCAGGTTCGTTGCAGCAAGGAGACATCTACAACAATGCAGAGCAGCGGGTCTTCCAGGACCAGAGTTGAGAAATGACACTGTAAAAGCCGGCGGTTCCCAATTGCGTCTTTTCCACTGGCACATTTGGCCACGCAGAGACGAGCCATGCCACGCTCATTCGCGCTTCCATTACCAGTTTAAGTGCGCCAAGTTGTACCGAGCTGCGCCCGAGATTGGCCTGCTCTGGGGGTTGCTTGCTGAAAAGTTCAGGAATCTCTAGGAATTTCTGTAAGAAATAAATGTTTACTACTGGTAAATATAAATAAATGTTTTGCAAAGGACATGTTTAACATAAATATTATACTGTATAAACAAGTCAGACTCGCAGGCACGATAAATATTTAATCTTTGTAGTTTGGTAGTCACGGAAAGTGTAAGTATTATTTTAATGAAAGGCAACCTAATATAACAGTCATGCAATATATTACTGCATCATCTTAACCCCCGTATCTCCCTTACCCCCCCCCCTTCCCAGGCTGACATCTGGTCTCTTGGCATCACTGCCATCGAGCTAGCTAAAGGCGAGCCTCCGCACTCGGAGCTCCACCCTATGAAAGTGCTATTCCTCATCCCGAAGAACAACCCGCCCACGCTGGAGGGGAACTACAGCAAGCCGCTCAAGGAGTTTGTGGAGGCCTGCCTCAACAAGGAGCCCAGCTTCGTGAGTGACTCTCTACACAGCTAGTGTCGCAGCCAGAGAGCTGTGCATAAATAACTAGAAGACACTATCCTGCTTTACAGTTTGACATCGCTTGAAGACAAAAATAGACCTAAAATCAAATGGCCCCAGACCTACTATGACTCATTTTTCATCAATCTTTTTCCATTTCAAGTCATAGTATAGTACAGTGTTGACCCCCACCAACCGCGCTTTTAACCATGTCAAATGTATTTTGTGTGTTGTTGCATTCTGCTTATTATGTGCAGACACGCACACAAATGGCTTTGAGAGTTGTACTTCTGTGTACAGAGAAGTCTCTGGTTTCCAGCTGCAGGTCGTAACTTGAAGGGGGGAAAAAAAAAATGGCAGCCGCTGTGATCGTAAGATGCAAGTGCACTGAGCCATCACCTGATTTTCAGCAGAGATTTGACTTACTTTCCACCATTTTAGCTGTAATGTCAGTATGTGTGGAGAGCAGTGTCTGTCTCATTTTTAAAAAATGCTCTTCTTAATACATGACTGTGCCAATATACTATGCCGCTGTAACCTACTTTTCAGCAATCTAGCAAGTCAGTTTTATTTTTATAGCCCGTAATCACATTACAGTCTCAAAGGACTTTACAACCCCAATTTTCACATGGAAGCAAATGACACCCCCATAACCTGCTCCTCCTCTGGGGGCCAGTAGAAACGCCCGTAAAACCCACATTAAACAGGATTAATCCTTGGGAAGGGACCACAGAGGGAGCAACCCCTGACTATTTTGCTGAGACTTCACACAGCATAATTATATACAAATGAAAATAAACAGAGTTCTTCACTGCAGCTTTCCGGCTGTGCCTGGCGGACTAACCGAAGCTACTTCTCCGTCTCCCCCAACAGAGGCCCACTGCTAAGGAGCTGCTGAAGCACAAACTCATCGTGCGGCACGCCAAGAAGACGTCGTACCTGACGGAGCTGGTGGACAAGTATAAGAAGTGGAAGGCCGAGCAGTCCAAGACCACGGAGTCCAGCTCCGACGAGTCCGACTCGTAAGTCCACAGGGTCACCGTGCGGGGAGGGGGGGTTCCACAGTGCTTCTCCAATGAGGGTGTCACTAGCCCGGCTCCGCCCGACTATTTCTCTCTACTCCATTTCCTTTCGCTGAGGTTACAGTGTGGAAACCCTGTTCGCGTTAGCGTTAGCACCGCCAACCTGCTGGCGGACCAATCAGCGTGGGTTAGTGAGATGACGTTGGAGCTTAATTAGCCTTGATTGGCATCACCTGGCCGGGCATTATAAGTTTTCATTTCACTCTCTGACCCCCCTGGCACCACACAGGCCCTTTGTTGTTTGGGTTGTATCTTAGTTTGGTTAACATTGCAACACGCACCACACATATTCAGTACATACACCTACTGACATTCACACCTCATTGTATGTTATTCTGTTAATGTATGTTAGTTAGATTTGGGTAATGTTTAGTTTACGGCCTTTGAGCCAGGCTGTAACATGGGGGCTCGTCCGGAATCTATCAATAGATTCATAAGAGTCACGCCCTGAACACGTGTGCATGCCACACGTTTGAAGTCTAACGTGTTTCAGAATGGTGGTAGAGCTGGATGAGGCGATCAAAACATCAACGTTGATTTGTTCAGCTCCGCTCCAATAGTTAAAAAATTAACCAGAAGTCTACGTCCAGTAGGAGGAAACAACTGCGAACACTTCCCAATGGAGCGTGGCCAGACCTTATTCACAAAGTGAATATGGTTACACCAGGCTAGTCAGTCACAGAATTTAAATCAAAACTTTAAAAAATACAATTTGGATTGTTGGGGCATTATTTGAATTTCCTTTTAAATTCAAATAATGTTTGATAATGTTTCCACTATTAAGGTGTAAATGACTTTTATATTTATATTTATATTTAAAATTTCTACAGTATTTGACCCCTTTTTTCAGGTTTGTGTCAAATCCATTATAGTTCTCTGAGCCCGTCTGCTTTGCGTCCAATCAGAGAACAAGATGGCCAGGCGTCGGGTGGGAATGACTTCAGCAGCGACTCCTGGATATTCACCATCCGGGAGAAGGACCCCAAGAAGCTCCAAAACGGCGAGGGCCAGTTGGAGCAGGTGGGGAGCTCTTGCCTGAAAGCGTGGTCGTACAAATTTGCCATCCCGTCTCAGGTTTTCAGTGTACTGTCACTGCACCCTAAGACTGTCCAGTCAAGCCATAGACGTTTTAGCGCTATATAGAACTTTTTTCCTAACCTCCATCGACGCATCTATCTACGCTATTCATCGTGAGTTATCAATCTGAGAAAAACCCTCAATTCAAGAGTTTGTTGACCGTGTAGTGCACAGTTGACCGAACCCGAGCCCTGCCCCTTTTCACATGTCCTCAAAATAACCGTTGAGAATTTTTTGAATCCGACAGAACCTCATTGAACTTGTCTGTTTCCTTGTTATAGCCTACTCTCAAAGATTCAATAGTTATACAAAGATGGAGCAATGTATTTATTTCAATGGAGCAAAAATGAAACCCTTCCAGTCTTATGTGGGCGTGTCACAAACTGAATTTAGCTGTGGAGGCTGTCGTAAGCGGCCTCCAGGCAGGTAAAACTAATGTGCATGGGCTGAAACACAAAGTACATTTGCCCCAAAACAGTTCACTGAAGAGTTGTGGCAATAGGTACTTGGGCAGTAATGTTTTATAATATAACAAAATACCCATTAACCCCAGAGACACGGCATCTCATTTGCAGTTAATCCATGTAATGGCATTTGTGTTTTTAAGATGGGCAGATCCGTCACCTTGAGGTGGCGGGTACACGAGCAATTCTTTTTTTTTTACCGCTCAAGTGTTAAACAACTGTACTGCTGGTGCCACCCCGACGCCCTTCATACCCCGCTGTTTGTTTTCCCGCAGACGAAAGACATTCCAAAGAGGCCTTATTCACAGAGCCTGACCACGGTCATCTCTCCTGCTCTGGCGGAGGTAAGTGAAGGGCTGAGATGGACACCTACTTCCCCCTTACTGACTTAACAGCACTAAAAAAACAGACTATATATAATAAGTTACTAGGATACTAATATCTTCACCTGAAATATTTTGCTATGCAGTGTCATGAGTTGAGTACATTTGAATTGCCTTAATTCAAAAACTGTTAAGCCTGCGTTATTTTCTAAACGGGCCAATAACAATCCAACTGTTTTTGTTTTTAGTTGATAAAAGGAGGCTTGTATTGGTTCAAACATTAACATCTTTTTGGTCGAAGGCGGTCCAATTCAGTGAGATTTACATCCATTGGCCGCTCCAGACCGATATGTAGAGAGAAACGCAATATATGGAACCAGCTAAAACATGGCGGTTAGCGCGCACACACACACAGTGCCTATACTGCAGTTCTCTTAACCCGAACCCCATTTGTGGCAGCTGAAGGCGCGGCAGGAGCAGGTCAACGGGAACCCCATGGCCTTGGACGAACTGCGGGCGGCCATAATGCTGGCCGAGGAGGCCTACCCTGGCATCTCCGACTCCCTGGTGGCTCACATGGTGCACAGACTGCAGAGGTACAATATCCCCACCGACCCACGGACATGCAACCAAGAGGGAAAGGGTTTTCTAGTACTGACAAACTAGGCTCAGGGAAAACGCAAACTGTTTTCTAGTACTGACAAACTAGGCTCAGGGAAAACGCAAACTGTTTTCTATTACTGACATTCTACGCTCAGGGAAAACGCAAACTGTTTTCTAGTACTGACAAACTAGGCTCAGGGAAAACGCAAACTGTTTTCTAGTACTGACAAACTACGCTCAGGGAAAATGCAAACTGTTTTCTAGTACTAGTACAAACTAGGCTGAGAGGAGAAACAAACCGTTTTGTAATACTAGGACAAACTAGGCTGAGGAGAAACGCAAACTGTTTTCTAATACGGTACTAGGACAAACTAGGCCCTTGTACTAAACAGGAAAAGCACACATCAACAATTAAAACTGGTTTTCAGTGGGCATTATTACTGTTAATCTACTCCGTCTATCCATTGTGTTCACTGTATTTTAAGTAGTATAAGTAAAGTTTTAAACAATGGGTAACCTCTTAAACAGCCCACTAACTTGACACACTGTAGGTTTATTTTATCACACACTCTTTCACACACACACACTTTAAAAGGTGACCGACTGAGCTCTTGTTCTCACAGTTTCTCCACGGCCAGAACGACATCCTTCTCGCCTCCATAGTGATTGGTTCCCAGCCCTGGCTCTGCTCTCCCAGGCCCCACCCTTCCTCCCCTGCTCCTCCCATCATCACGCTAGGGTCAGGGGTCAAGGGGTCAAGACATTCAACACCAGCTGACTGCTTTTTGACCGCCCACCAACACAAGAAGGCGGTAGGGGAGCCAAGCTTGCCTGTACACATCACCACCTAGCTCTCCGGTCCGTGGGGAGCCGATCTCTGCCAATCCTGTGGTAGTGCATTACCGGCAGAGGCCACTGGGGGGAAGTAGAACCTATTTATTATTGCCTGGTGTTGACGTGGGATGGGCGAGACCTGGCAATAGAGAGAGAGAGAGATAGCAGACCCATTTGACAAACCGCCACAGCTTTACAAGAGCCTGGACCCTATAGCCGCTACATCTGCTAGAAGAAAAGACTTCTTCCACCATGCCTCCCTTTTGAATGCAGAAGTCGTATCCCCAGAACCTCTGAAAGCTTGCTAGACGAACCTGCAGGGATATTATCTTTTGCGTGCGAGCTTGCGCACTTACCTGCACACTGTGGGCGCTGCGGGGGGGGCTTGCCAGTCTGCGTGTGTGCACGGGTGCTCCGAAACTCCCCGTTTTAGGCAAATTGCAGCATTCTTAATGAAACCTCAGGTAAAGTGCTTTAAGTGAACTTTGCCCTCCGAGGCAGCAGGAGTCGCCGTGCTGTATGTGATTAAGAGTCGACGTCTTCGTTGGCGGTGAATATATCACTGTGTGCAAAATGGTCATGCGCATTTTGTAGATACCGATAATGTTTCAAACATCAAAAGTAGATATTTAACAATTCAGCAGTCACTCACACCGATAGATCAGAAAATGCCTTGCCTTTTTGAGATGCACATTTTATGTTCTGCCGTTTTGACATTTAGGAATTTAATTTCCTTTTTGGTTTTATTTTCCGGCTCACTTGAGTAAAATTCAACACAGCGTTCTGTTTCGTCTTATTGTAAAACAATTGATTTCCAGTTATTTCAAATTATTATTATTATTATTTTCATGACTTAGTTTAGGAGCAGATGTAACTCCTTATATCTCGTTAGAGAAGAAGGTGTATTTTACTCGTTTAGACAAATTATTCAGTTTTGCTTATTCAGTCTCTTATAATTGGCCAAGGAGAGAAGGGAGCTTTGATCCATTGCCGGGCGTTTACATTGCCTACAACGTTGGTTTTTAAACTTTGAGACATTATGTACCCATTTCTCATAGCATAACAAAAATAATGACAATAAACACCATTTAAAAAAATGATAGATAATAAAAACTAATTTGTAATTTGTACTTTGTACACTGCCCCTCCTTAATAATGAGATTTCTTGGGGGTTCTCAAGCTCCAAGAACCGCTAACCTCGAAAATGCAAAAAGGTATAATTTGTTCCCAACATTGATTTGATTGAGGCATGGACAATTACAAGAGGTGCCACTGCAGAATCTTGGGAACTGATTTTCCTTTACTTGCAATTTCCCCTCAAGGAAAGGCTATACATTTAATTTAGATGTAAAGGAAATTACAAGGAGGGGGACAGTGCATGCGTTTTTGAAAGCGAACACGTTCGTTGACATTAGCTCGGCCAAATTGAACTGCAGATCGCGAGAAGCCAAGCTTGTGTTTGCCGCTGGACACAAACAGATGCCATTTTTCTCTTTGCTCCAGACATTTCTGTTCACTCTTTCGCCCCAATGCTAGAAAGTGCCATGTCCTATTTTACGTTCACAGAAGTTTTGTAGTATGATTTGCACCTTTGTATTTTTTTTTTCTTCTAATTTCGGATCTGTTTTTGCACTTTGAAAGTGTGTTTGAATATTTAAAGAACCCGTAAGAGGTAAGAAAACACAAGAAGTCACCAATAGCCATGTTTTGCTATGTTTACTGAAGAGTTCCAGAATTTACTACTGTGCTAACACAGCAATAATGTTGAGTCGCTTCAAGACACTTTGTCAACACAGGGATTGAAAGAATTAAGAAATATCTGATATTTTTGTAACTGCAAAGAGTTAAGTGTGGAAATAAGGAATGCTTTATTATGGATATGGGCACCCGCCTCTGGTAACGACAAAAAACAAAACTATACCTTACAGAAAACACGCTATGGAAAGAAATAGAAAATGTGTACATTTGGTTTCCTTTATCATAGCTGACAGTTTATAGTACTGTGTATAATCTTTGCTTGTGTCATTTGAGAATTCCCAAGTTAAATGTAAGCTTAATCTAAGCTTTCAGTGACATGGGTAATAAAGATGTAATGCTAACAGTTTGTGTGAGACTAAAGATACCATGCCTTACTGGGAACATCCCCCGCCCACGGAATAAATGAACACTAAATAATGAAAAAATGTCACATCACTACTGTCCAGAAAAAAATTATATTCACCAGGGGGAAATTGCCAGGCCAAGCAGAAACATTAATTTGGGAATATAATGCATGTCTAAAACAAAGCCATTAGTGTTGAATTTGAGCCTGAAGATTACAATACAAAGTATAAAACATGCAATATCTACATTAAATACAAATGTTTGAATAGTTAGTTTTATATTTCTATCCTATAAGAAATGAAAAATTACTTAATTTATTTTGCTACACAATACAAAGATAATAGTAAAAAAACAAAACTAATTAAATTAAATTAAACCACTCATTAAATAAAAAAATATATAATTGCATTGAAAAACAAACAAATTACACAGCCAAATGTTGTGTCTTGGCTGAAGTTAATTTCTGCCAGTCCTCGCCAAGCCTGTCCCTCAAGAGCAGGGTTCCCCAACCCTGGTCTTAGAGGGCCGCTGCCCTGCATGTTGTAGACGTCTCCCTGCTCCAACACAGCTGATTCTAATGAACGGGCCATTATAACGAGCTATTCATTTGAATCAGGTGTGTTTGGGCAGGGAGACGTCTAAAACATGCAGGGCAGCGGCCCTCTAGGACCAGGATTGGGGACGACGGCTCAAGAGCGTAGCCAGAGGAACTCCCTTTTGTTCGACAGTGCTTTTAGCATTAGCTGGCTCAAACATCCAATCTTAACCACGGCATTCCCACCAGTTTATTGTTCAAAACATGCCGTCTTCTTGTGATATTTGGAAAAGACCTTCAGAAGTCATAGTTACAAGTACGTAATGTTCAGGCTCACCTGCTTCTTTGGGAAATTATATACCACCATTTGTTGAAAGGTTGAGGTTCCCCAATCGGAAATTACAAGTTAAGGTGTTCATGTGCAACTTTCAAGTTGCAATCTCCTATTTACCATAATTCCCAATGGTACGTGAATGGACTCCAGGACCAGGGTTGAATACTGCTGAGCAAAAATAAATAAATATAACAAGCCAAATTGTGTGTGAGCGCGCATTGGCTTTAAATCACCAGCCTTTTATCCGACAACAAACACTTCATTGAAACAGTAATGCAGGCAGCAGTTTTATACAAGGGAATGAAAGTCAGTGTTTTCTTCTTTTTTGTTTAACACTTTTTACATCTTGGTCTTTGGAAGCTCTTCCTTGTCTGAGTCAGAGTCAGAGCTCAAACCCTTCTTCGCTTTACGGCGCTCTGACGAGTTCCTCTTCTTCATCTCTACAGGTTTCGTCTTGTCCTCCGGCCCCATCTGGGCAAACTGGGCCTCTATCTCGGTCGGGTCCACGTAGGTGTAGAAGTAGGCCATGATGGCGAATATGACACACACCGCTATCAGCAGGGAGGCAAAGAGGATGTATTCTGCCCACTGGTGAAAAGGAAAACGCATAGTTTACGCTCGTGAACGCAGCAGACTACTATAGTTTCCCTGCTGATCCTCAAATGTATTTTTACAATTGGTTTGTTAACCAGACGTGTTTTTAATCAGCCAGGCAGGCAGTAATATGCAATCACTGTTGCCGTTTGTAATGACTAGGAAAGTGTTGAAGCTATGTTTACCGTTAGTGAATTATATGTCTTGTGAAACGTTTGCTTTCTTTGAGAATTCAGTTGAAATTCCATTCCACGTGTCCGGCCATAAACAATAACAAACTCCTCCCTGGTTTAAATCGCTCGCTGAGTTTAGCCTGAGTGTTTAAAGTTAATTAAAAATGATACGTAGAATTCACACTGAACAACCCTGTCAATCATTATATGCCACCTTATCTTAAACTTGTTTATTTACAGTCCCTCTTCTCTAATGTGAATTATTATTGGTTCTTAGAACTTATCTAATTAAACAGTGTAAACAAAGGGTGTAGGCTTTGTGTATAAACAACTTTAATGTTAAATAATGTTGGCGACGTGTAATACACCAACCTGGTCAGGCAGTTGGGCTGCTTCTGCCACGATGAGGACAATGAAATTTCCCACGGCAACGGTAAACAGCCAACCAGCTTGCAGAACGGCCTTCATGTTGCTAGGGGCCTGTTGGGCAGAGACAGTTTAAGGTGGCCTAATCAATGTTTCGGACCAATAATGGATTTGGTATACCTTAAAATAAACAGTAATCTTAATCTTAACATGTTTTAATCAATTTAAACATCAGCTGGAGGACTTTGTGGCAGTGACCCTGCATAGTGGACGGGTTTAGCGAGAGTTCAGTCAAATCGTTTATTGGCCGAGTGCCCTCCAGCCTTTACCTGCGAATAGGAGAACTCCAGCCCGGTCACAGAGAACACCACCTCTCCCATTGTCATGAGGAAGTACTGGGGGATCTGCCACGCCATGTGGATGGTGTTGGGTTTTATGTCCTCCACTGCTGTGATGCTCTTCCCGCACTGAAGACAGACGGACGGACAGAGACAGACAAACGCGCCGTAAAACAGTCAATCTAACGGAAATGCAGCAGCGGGAAACCTTTTGACTGCTGACCTACCTCGACCTCAAACTTAAAAGTGGAGGGGATTACGAAGGTGTATGAGCTTCCGAAACCCAGCGGGTGGGTGTAGGTGCACTTATCTCCGGCCCTGCGGATTACAAACTGTGGTTCCCTAAAAGATACACAGACAGATGGCCAATCAGATGACATTTCTGAAAATTAAAGGATGACACTGATTGACCTTGTTAATCCCATTAATTCATGTAAATGATGACCTACTTTAATATGGTCGCTGTATTTCATAAGCCATCAAATTAAACCACTTACACTTATTTAACAGCTTACTCTCTCTCTATAAAGCATACTTCTAACATGTATACTAAGAGTCCTTAATGAGTGGAGACAAATTAATCTAGGGCTAATGTGCTTATTTTCCGCCTGGAAGATTGTGGATTCAATCACAACAAGCCCTGGCCTACCTTTCTGCATACAAATATGCGTAACACCTACCTGCTCTTTAATACTTGATGTAATTGCAGTCACTGTACGTCACTTTGGCTAAAAGTACCTGATAGATTAGCTAATTTGACATTGGAGGCTTAAAATAAAGTACTTTACATAAATCAACAGTCACTAAACAAAATTATAGTAGCACAATCTAATATCTGCTTCATTATAATATGGCATATTCACTTATTCAGATGGGCTTGATGCCCAGGCTACACAGAGACATTGAGAGCCTTTTTGACACTGCAACAGTCGCCAAGCTGTAGAAATACTTACTTTCCTTGTGGTATGAGCTTATATTCTGACATGTTGTATGTGTCAATATTGCCGAAGTCTGTAGCGCCATATGTCACATTAAGACTTGAGGGAAGCCCATTCAAAAATCTGCAGAAGAAAGGAACAATTATTAAAATGGACAGTCTGTCTATGGCGACGTCACAGAGGGTCTGTCCATTTATATTAACAGTCTATGGTCAGGGAGTGTTTCCAAGATGGCTGCTGAGTGGTCAGACTCGCCTATAATTGCCATAGTCTAGACAGCATTTTCAGTGCGAAACAACATTTGCTATAAAATATGCAAAGAGAAAAGAGTTGGCCAGGCTACTACTAGCCTTTAAAAACATGGAGGAATCACTAGCATGCACTGTATTTAGCAAATTCATTGGGACTTACCTAATTTCGTTAGCACCTTCCTCTGGTTTTGATCCAACATCAGCAAACTAAATATGTAGAGGGGGAAAATAACTTGATTATTCCATGGCATACTGTACGAACAACAATAAACAATAATACAGTAAATAGAGGTATGACTAACATTTTGGTAAGTGTACATTTTATTATCTTTACACTCCCCCCTTCCCCATTGAGAGACCTTTGACATTGGTCTTACCGCTCTAGTAACCAGAGTGGGCCCTTCCTTAAAGATGATGTACGTCTGCCGAGTTCCAGGATCCGGGGTCAATGTGGTCTTGTTGGATTCCAGGGTGAGATCAAACGACTTCTCAAATGTCAGGTAGTCCCCAGACGACTGGGAAAACAGCGAGCAAGACGAGTGTCAAGAATGTTGACGTTAAAGAGTCTCATTTTCAGGATTTGGTGTATTTTGGACAACTTTGGCTAGTGTTAAGTATTTTAACATACAGTATCTGTTATCAATTTAAAACATTGTGTAGTGGCTTGGATGCCTTTATTCAAAGTGTTTAGCAGCAGGTAGGGTCACAGTAAGGACTAGTATTTAGCAGCAGGTAGGGTCACAGTAAGGACTAGTATTTAGCAGCAGGTAGGGTCACAGTAAGGACTAGTATT
>JAODLL010000012.1:1111267-1131267 GCA_026546735.1 Forbesichthys agassizii
ATATACATTATATGTATATATATATATATATATATATATTTAATGACAGGAATTACGCTGTAAGGGATGTGCAAATAAGGTAGAGGCCATATCGTATGTACATGCTTAATAATCTTCTATCCACCAGGTAAGCTTAGCAGGCAGGCCCTACAGCAGAAGGCCAATTTGCTTAATTGCGATCATTTACACAGTTTGCCTTTCAGGGAGAAACACAATGAGCTATTATGCATGCTGGCTGGGTCTGGACCATGTGGATTTAATTGCCGTCCAGAAGGATGGGGTTTGAGAGCACATGCAGGGACACATATCTGTTGACAGTCTCATTAACTGTCTGTCTGTCTGATTGCCTATAACTGTCTGTCTGTCTGTCCCACCTGTAGATTTTACTTGACAGGTGATTAACCGTGGTTTCGCCTATCTTTGCCTCTATCTATCTATCTATCTATCTGTCTATCTGTCTGTCTGTCTGTCTATCTGTCTGTCTGTCTGTCTGTCCCACCTGTAGATTTTATTTGACAGGTGATTAACCGTGGTTTCGCCTATCTTTGCCTCTATCTATCTGTCTGTCTGTCTGCCTATATTCCTGTATACAGTATGTCAGTATGCGTCTTTATGTAGGCTTGCCTCTGCAGACACGTCTTAAAGCGCTTACAGCTGTGAGACCTCCTCAGTAGCCCTGGCTATACCAGATCCTTCTGTTTGGCCACAGATAACAGCTGAATGCCCTGTTAATTCATCCTATATCACCCAGCACCCACCCCAGAACCCTCCCAGCCCTGCTCCCAAGAGCCTCTTACCGTAAGAGATGCTACGTACAGTATAGCTGCATCTCCTTCTACGAGAGCTGCTGAGCTCAGAAAAGTGAATTGGTCACACATTAGGGAGCAGGGGGACTTTACACGGTGTACTGTATATGTTTCTGTTACGAATGCTCCACTCTATCAAACGAAGCATTATGGATTTAGAGAGATAAGCTTTAGTTGAGTAGTGGCTATACAGGAGAAGATTATTTTGTGTCTGTCTCATCTGGGAGAGCTTCTTAGCAGCCTAGCAGCAGTAATATGAGTAGTCACTCAGTGTGTGTCTGCAGTCACACTTGAGGCTGGATGACCAAACTGCTTTTACTTAACATTTTTTGTTTTGTTTTTGTTTATATCTTAGACAATGGGCTAGTACCCATAATGAATATATAGCTCACGCATTTGGTGATGATGCTACATGTTTTACATTTTACAAATGATTATCTCAACGCTAATATACACCATTTACCATGTCATGTCATGAACATTATGCGTAAAACATCTTCTGCTGTATCTGTCGCGGTCATACGGGCCATTCTCTATATGGCCAGTAGATGGCAGTCACTTTGCATAAGTGATTCCAAATAACATAAAACGCAAATGAGTCAACATTTCCTTAATAATTAACATGTCTAAGATTTCCAGGGCACAACAACAGAAAATAAAGTAATTGAATTAAAAGTTTATTATATTATACATATACATACTATATTTTAATATTATACACTATTATAATTTAATTTAAGACCTTGGAGTATAATGCATTGAAAATGTTAATTTTAAATAACTTAATTTTCCTAGAATATTTCCTAGATCGAGGTGAAGGTAAGACACTACACATCCTGTCCACAAGGTGGCGATAGAGTTTATGAAATTACAATTAACTACTGTATAATACAGTGTGCACGTTCTACATGAACGACACGCTAACTAAACAGGATCAATCTTTGCAAGTAAGTGTACAAAAATAATGTAATGCTTTTAAATATTCAATTATTTCTTTTAAATTAATCTGTAAAAATAATGGTGGAAGAGAGACAGAGAGAAAAAGCAAAACAAATTCACAATTTGAATGATGAAATATGGAGAGCGGCAATCTGATTTCCCGACGCTAATGAGTGACACTGTAGAATACTGACATTTACATTATGAAAATAATATTACTTTCCCTCTGGTGATAGTGGAGAAAACTTAAAAACGCAGTAGTTTTAGTATTTCTTTTCCATTTCATCCAGCTGTATGAATTACAACTGTTTCAGATGTGCGTTGAGAATGAAGCAGGCCGTCTACATGGTCATGTTAGGTGATTGCCAAGTCGGAGTTACAATTATTATTAACCTTCTGAAATAATCCACTTGCATCTTTTTTTCAACTATTTCCCCCGAACGCCTTACGCTTGCTGCAGGAAGCTAAACTGTCTCTCTTTGAAGAACCCTTATTTCATCAAGATAATCAAGCTGATTATTGTTACTGTGTGTGTGTCTCTCTCAGATGGGAGAGGGTGCACAGATCAAACCGCTTGCATGAATATATTTGTGTGTATGTGTGCGTGCGTGCGTTGGGGTGAGAGAGGGGGGTGGGGGTAGGCTCTACAGGTGGGTGTCGTCTCCAGGGTCTGGGAGCAGAGGATTATGGGTAAGGAAACTATAATCAATATCTTGTGAATTATTTACAGCTTCCTCCGCATCTCTCTCTCTCTCTCTCTCTCTCTCTCTCTCTCTCTCTCTCTCTCTCTCTCTCTCTCTCTCTCTCTCTCTCTCTTTGTCTTCTCCCAGGCCGTATGAGGGGGGTGGAAGGAAGGAGCAGACCTGTCTGGTCGCGGCCTCCCTCCTCCATTACGGAGCTGAGACCAGGTGTCCTGACTGACCGATCCCAAGCCCCGCCCCTTTCACCTGTCCACCCTAGTTACTGTAACCAGGTTGGACCAAACAGCACAGTATGGCTATAACAGGACGACAGACAGGTGAGACGGCGCTTCTGTGTGTACTTTGTGATGGAGAGAGAGAGAGAGGGAGAGAGAGAGAGAGAGAGAGAGAGGGATGGATAAGAGGACAGAGGGAACTCTGCTAATGACAGGGCAACTCTGCATCACTGCACTGACTAATGAGCACTCCGACAAGGGTGATCTTAACGTATGTGTGTGTGTGTGTGTGTGTGTGGGTGTGTGCGCGCGTGTGTGTGGTCAGCAAGCAAGTGTGCATGTGTGTGGAAGTCCACGAGCCTTTGTGGGTCTAAGGGAGCAAACAAGGTGGTCATTTGTGTGTGTGTGTCAGGGCGAGATTTTGTTATTTAGTTGTATTTTAGTTAAAAAGGTATACACTTCCCGAGCAGGTTGCAGCCAGTGTTAGCAAAACCTTTTTGGTTTGAAAGCTCATATGCCTCTCTTGGACATTGGGATAGGAGCCAACTGGAGTTTCAAATGCTCAATGGTCACACGGTTCCAGGAGGTGCTTGGTGGGCAATTTGATTTGAATTAGTTGCATGCAGATGCATAACTGCAATTTTTAGTCATTAGTAGTCAATACATGCATCAATTTACATGTACAAAATAGTTTATAGGGTACTTTTAGTATTTGCGGCTGACTTCCGAGAACTGTTTTTAAGGTTCCACGATCCGCCATTGCTGTGCAACGGTCCATTGGAGTGAACAGAGTTGAGGCGACTCTCTCTCCGACATGGCTCTGGCTGAGATGCGTGCGTGGTTGACAGCTCCCTATATCCTTTATTGCAAAGCCGCCCACACATTTGTGGACGGCTGTGTTTCAAACAAACAGTGAGCAGAGACAGATGATTGGAGCGGCGCCTGCGCTATTGCACAAGCATGGAGAGCACAACGATTGGCGGGAGTCAAATGTGTTGTCAGCACAAGCGTGTTCTGAGTCCTGCGCGCTGGCGTAGGCCACGGGGGTGCCAGGGTGTGCCTGTGCTACCCAAAGAGGCAGCTGGCACACCCAGAAATGAAATGCTTTTTGTTATAGCCTTATTAAAAGGTTTTGTACAGCACATACGCTATTATGATTTCATTACTCATTAATAATAGCCCAATAGTTCCATCAGTTTTGTCATTTGCGGTCTGCCGTGTTAGTGTAGATTCTTGTCCAGTTATCTTTTATTTCCGTCAAATAATATCCATATCCGCATTTAAAAGTGTAGTCAACATTGCTGTGAGCCGTCTAGGCATATGCTTTTTTTTTAAATTTAGTCGACACGTCTAGTAAATAATGATTGCACGTTGACGTTTAAAACAACAACCGAAGAATTGACTATGGCGGTGTTCGTTGTGGCACACAGTTTATCAGAGGCACACAAACGGTCTTTTTTTTTGCACGCTACAGGTCTTGCGGTCTAAAATGTAACTTGAATATTGGACTTGGACCGAGTTTCAGACGTCCTTCAAGTCTTGGCCCTTACTCAGACTCTGTAAAATAGGTCTCTTTGTAATGGTGAATGTCGAGTATAATTAAAATTAGGCAATTTAGCCCATTGTTATGGGCAGTGTTATATGTGCGCCTACTGTACATTTGAGGAGTAAAAAAATGTGTGCGTCTAGCTGAGAAGTGGTTCATCATAGTTTGGGCCCCCGTCATCTGCTCAAGTGTGTACGTGAGCTACAGTAAGAACCACTTCTTTTTGAGCACTGTTGTGTTACCCATCCTGCTTCTATCTAGCGGCAGTGCGTACTGTAGAGGTTAAATACATCTACATACTGTCAGCGTTGACCGCTACACTACAGGTTGCATTGGCACAAAGTTGAAAAGGTCACCTGCACTCGAAAACTCATGCATAGACCCAAAGCGGGAGTTTGGACAAGATGAATAGGGTGCCACGGACTCATGGGGCAGTTAGCGCGTTTGTTTTGGGAGGGAATTCAGAGAAGACAGATGTTTGGAGAAGGTCATTATCGCATTCGCTCGACGGATAGAGCAGAAGTCTCCTGTGGTGTCATCACTGCCCGTTAGTGAGATTTCTTGAATGAAATGTATTTAATGCTGTGAAATACTATGTTTTAATAGGCATTAATACTGGAATTTGTCTTCTCAAGCTTCAGTGAAAAGAATCAGTGGATCATGACGCCCTTTCAATGTTGTTACAGGCATTCTGGAGACAGCATGTTGATATTTTACCTTTTTATCAGAAACAAAAATGCCTCTGCCATTGATATTATGACTACTGGATAACATATGAGTGGGAGAGAAGTCTGCGCAAGGAAAAAAGTTATGCACTTTTAGCATCAGAGAGCATTACTACGGTAACAAACAAACTGTTCTATGCCTTGCAGCCTGAACAAAGCTGCTTTCAGAGTAATTTCTGCAATGACAGTGAGTCCAATGTAATCACGGCATCTGCTGTAAGTTAGAAGTGAACAAATGTTGTGGAATGTGTGCCCGGAGGGATATGTGCCAATTTGCCAGTGTACAACATGACAACCTCCATGGCATATGGACAACAAAGTAACATAACGTATTCTACTACAGTATGTATAGTTTACTGTGAAACCGCAACCAACACCCCAAGACATCTTTTTTCTTATCTCCAAAAAACCTGCTTGTGCTTCTAATTATGCATTTGAAAAGTTACTGACATTATGAAGGTCATACAGTACATTATAATATAATATGCTTGATTATAACTACTGTATGTGGATTGTCACGGGGTAAGTGGATGAGGTGGCAGAAACCAAACGCAGGTTGGGTTTAGAGCAAGGGTCCTGGAGGGCCACCGCCCTGCATGTTTTAGATGTCTCCATGCTCCAACACACCTGATTCACATGAATGGGTCGTTATCAGGCTTCTGCAGAGATTGATAACGACCCATTCATGTGAATCAGCTGTGTTGGAGAAGGGAGACATCTAAAACATGCATGGCAGCGGCCCTCCAGGACCGGGATGGCCCACCCCTGGTTTAGAGCAACAAATGTAATCAAACACGAAAGCACAGACAGCATGCACTCACCAATACAGCAAACAATAACCGACAAGGGCAGGGATAAACAAGAGGGCTACGCATACTCAAGCTAATTAGGGGAATGGGCACCAGGTGTGTGTCATGACAAGACACAAAGTCCAAGACGAGTAAACGAGTGAAGGGAAACCCCTGGAAGCATGGCAGGGCCATCAAACCCTGACATGGATAATATTTGTGTATATGCATCTATTTCTGCCGTATATGTTCTGATAACTCAAGAATTAGTGGGAGGGGAAGTGGTTAGGCCTGGAGAGCAATCGTTTCACTTTGTATTGTAATTGTGTGTGTGTTTTAGGACCCTCTTGAAAACGAGATGGTTCATCTCAAGAGTTTTTTCCTAACAATAAATGTACATATGTCAAGTAACTTGTTATACTGGGAAGGTTTTGAAGTTGTGCCATCTGCACCATGTCATGCATCAAATCTTTGTTCTGTGTTTAACATCACTTTACACTGGCCTATGTGGTTTTGAACAATACATCAGCAAAACAGCTATTTTATATGGCAATATGCAGTGGAGTAATGATATCACACTCCGTCTGTGTGTGTTATGATTTAAGATCCTCTGTTCTTTTTATATAGCCGGGCTGGCTGCATGTGCATGTTTGTGTGTGTGTGGCCCACAAAGCTTTCGTAGTGTGCCATCCAGTGGCAGAAAGTCGTATATAACCACTTTAAACCTTTACATGTTAAATTGTTAACATGATTGTGGCCATCAATCTCAGCACCTGTGTGACTGATAGATGCCACTGATGTTTCCATTGACCTAATAACGCCATTACAAGGACTATCTAGCCCCCCCCCCCCCTCCTCCCACACACACACGCATAGTATTTTAATGCCTAATGCCTCTTCTTGTGTTCACTCCCACTACCACGACACTAATGCTTGTTAGCGGTGTTTATTTGTTCACCAGTATTCCCTTTTCAGTCGGGGGGCTCCTACAAACAGACTGGCAGGCTGCTGTCGCTGCACCCTCTACGTCCCATTGCTACCTCAAATTTCTCCTCTGCTGAAGCAGCCGGTCAACGGCAGGCGGGGAGCTGTGATATCCGCGCGGCTATGTGGCGAGCCGCTGTAGCCGCCGTAGACTATTCACCTGCGTCAGCGGGGAGAGACATGGTATGAGAAGAAAAGGTTGACGGCTCGGTTGCCGTGTTGACTGGACAGGTGATTTATATCTCCGTCACCCGTGATGACCACCTGCTGAACGATGCTCCATGTTTCTCCTGCTTGCCAAAGAACGGGTTGAATGAAGGGGAACTTTTTGTTTTTGTCTGGACGGTGCCCCTAGTGGTTGAAAAGTGGCATTTACGGACAATGGTGTGAAACTGAAGAGTGCTTAAGCCCCCGCACACCTCTCTACCCTCCCTCACTCAACAGCGCTCATAGGTCCACGTATCTTTACCGTGCCCACTATCCCCACACACATTCCATGCACATGGTCTCTTTGAACACGGGCCTTTGTTACAATATGTCCTGTAGAATGAAGCCAAACAAATCTCTCCTCGCCGGATAGGTCTGTTTTATCTGTCGCCATCACAAACCTGTTGTGTTCTTCTGACCGACGCTCTGACTGCGGCACAATTAATGGCCTGCAATGTTCAGAGACGCGCGAGGACATTCCAATTTTCCCCGGCGCACATTCCACGCCGCGTGCCATTACAAATGGCCAAACACTCCATATAATAGCACATCATTTAGCCAATGTGCTCCAGTGGCTAGGTCTGTGCCGACCATCAGGAGAGAGAGAGAGAGAGAAATAGCCTCTGTGATGGAGCGCATTAATTACAACCGTCCGCAGACAGCTATGATTACAATTTCACACGTTTGAATGGAGCGTAGGACCATTTGCCACCGAAGGCTACAGAGACACACCACGCAACTTTGGCGGTGGTGTGTTACTCTGTGCGTGTGTACGTGTGCGCGCGTACGCGTGCATTCATAATTCACCCGAGGACTGCGGCCGCCGCAGAAGGAATGCGGACGTCCGTGACAGCTTCGCTTGTGCTCATAAGCGACGTGTTGTAATTGCATGCAAATGGGCCTAAATTTGTATCTTAGCACATCTTCATTAGTGCGTTTCACGCCGCCTTTCGATGGAGGGACAATGGAGTGTTGAAGTTAATTCTTGGTAGGGTGGTTCTGTTTTCATATTGGACAACTTTAATTAAGCGATAGATTAAGTTTGGGGGTGGGGAAGGGGTGTTTAATGCGCTGGCTCCTGTGAGTGCTCTAATAAACAGCGGAAATGAGTCAGTCTGTGGATTTCATAATGGGGTTGAAAATAGACACTGGCGTCTAAATTTCCTGCATTAGCCCCTAACTACTAAAAATGATCATTACTTAAATACACTTGCCGTGTTTTGTATTCCGACTGCTTTGCAGGTAATCATCAGAAAGCATATTTCGCGACGCTTTAATAAGTGTAATCATATGTTTTGTAATTGCAGAACGGGAGCGTATTTATGTGGAGAGCTGCGTTGATTGAGGTTACCGAGTGTTTCTGTAATTGCGCTTCTGTGAATGAAAAACATGTTTTATTTCTTTCTTTCTTCTTTCTTCTATTAATATCCAGAATATGCAGATAATTATTAAAATGAAGAGGTATAAGGGTTATTTTTCAGTCCACCTTTGAAGGTGTCTCACAAATGTTGGGAAGGTAAACTTACCAGTAAACTTAATACTCACTACAATGCCCTGGTGTGCATTTTATTCATTCCCAAAGGGAGTAAAACTTTTTTCTCGTGTCTAGAATTGTTTTGACCTGTAATCCTCAAGATTATAGTGGCTAAACTGCCCACTGTGTGTTTTATATGTTTTTTATTCCCCCTACGTATCCCTGGTTGGCTTTTGGATACCCTTAGCCTGACATTCAGAGATCAGGGGGGGGGGTTTCTACTTTGTGTGTGTGTGTGTGTGTGTCCACTGCCCTTGGGCCAAAGACTACTCCTAGGAGGTATCGTGAGGTCATAGGTCACAGCAATTAGGAAACAGCCAAAACCATTAATTAGCAGATCCACCGTATATTGTATTGCTATGCTAGCATTGATATAGCCCAGACCCATTGAGTGTAACCTTTTAGACGATTTTCCAATCTCATCATTTTCCTATTAGGGCTAAGTCACACTAATTATGGGATGGCTTTTTTCCCCCCCTCTTTCCGCTGGACAACGGCGGACAGAAAATCCCCAGCGTGGCCGCGGCGTTAAAAAACAGGGTTAGACAAAAGAGCCAGGCCTCAGAGCCGATAACTTTTGCCTTGAGAAACGCTCTTTCAACTGCGCGACCCCTCCAATCCTCCCCCACCGTGTCTCTTGAATTCACATCATCCCCCCCAGCCCCCTTTCCACACCACCTGTGATCAGAGCCCGCCTTGAGCGGTTTGATTTTCCACCTTGTGCCTTCCAGCCAGGCTGTGAACTTTCAAAGACGGACCGGCTAAAAGCCGTGCTTGGAACTTGGACGAAGGGGGGAAGGGGGATCTCAAACCTTTATCCCCCCCCCCACCCCCCCACCTACCCCCACCCGAGGCCCAAAAGCTCTGGGGTTGGGGGTAAAGGAGTTGGCGGGAGCAACAAGGTGGCCCTAGGTGTCGTTTATTATGGGTAATAATGGAGATCATCGAGGTTGCCTGTGGGGAGGGGTGTCAGGAAAGAGACAGTGATGTCTCTATGTCTGTAAGTCATTAGTTTATAGTGTTAGCCTCGAGTGTGTGCTTGAAGACGCTTTGTATTCGAGTCATCGGGGACGGAGTGAACACACACTTCGAGACCCCCCCCCTCCCCCCCAGACCCCCAAAGCAGCTAGACCCGCCGCGGCGCCGCACCTCTCGTAACCCGGGATAAGCGGCGACACGACACTGCGGAGGCCTTTTTTTTTTGCCGCGGCGACGCCGTGATTGACAGCGTGCGGCGATAAAAGCGTTGAGGAGTGGCGTTGAAGGATAGGGGGCCCTCTGTGACGGAGTGCTCATGACTACGAGTAGCTATTGAATCCTCTTTTTAATCTGTCCGTCAAGGTTATTGAAAGTGCTGTCTTCGGTATTGGGCGGCGGCCTTGGACCAGCCATGGCACGCGGGCACGCGCACGCACGCGCACACACACACACAGCAGGCAGAGTCGTGCGCTATGCAACACTGGCTAGGGCACAACGCGTTTGATTTTATGTGCGTGTGCGTGACAGATGACTGACGGATGACAGATATCTAATAGGCCACTCGAATCCAATCAAAACAAAAAAAAACACAGGCTGGATTGATCTATATACAAGGTAGAATCTCGATATTGACACCTTGCCACGCATTGTTTCTGTGTAACAAACAACGTTCTGTGCAACAGGCTGTGGTATCGGCCAAAGTTCGGATCAAGGACTCAAAAGCCAGACCCCTTTTTAAAAATCAATCTTCATCAAATGCTGTCAATGGGATTCTCATTAGGATGCAAGTACACTTGTAAATAATACTGCATTGTACTGAACCACAGTGACAGTTGACTGACTGGAAGTTGAGAGCTTGTCACCATATTGAATCTTAATGAAATGAGGCGAAAAGTGTCAGTGTATACGATCGAATTGACGCCCCGGTTTCAAACCACCGCGTGTGTCGCCCCGTGATCTGGGTGCCATTGAACGAAATACGCAATAATCGATCGAGCGACATCATTGGTTTATCCTTTGGAAGAACAAGACAAGCGAGCGACATTCAAAACTTCCTGGAAAAATGTTAATTTAAAAACCCGTCAATTAATAATATCCAGAGCCATATGAAATGCATGACCAACCAGTTGGAACTAAATGTAATTAAGATCCGCTCTAGGTTCATTTGGTCAGTAATGGCATTAAGTATGTACAGAACAGCCCCTTTTCTAAATATCAATCCATTAAGTCTGTGTTATTAAAGCACGATATACTGAAATTAGGCCAAGCATATACACATTAAAAATAATTAATAGACAGCACAGTTTATTTTTCTTAGGAAGACACTAATATGCCCAAGGCATTAGCATTAATTGTCTCTTGAAAATAAACTTTTCCCCCCTCCATCAGAATATTTCATATGCTATTTTTTTTTCCTCCTCTTCTTCTTTCAGAACAAAAATTAAATTTTTAAGATTCACGCTTTGTGTAAGTAGCAACATCTTGAAATGCTTGAAATCTGGCATCTAGCCAAGAGACATAACCTTCTCTCGTCTATTCATTCGGTATGAAAACTTGGTCACAGACTGCCCTTAAAAAGGAATAATTTTCAAACGGAAAAATTGTTTTGTTATCCCGATTGCAAGGCTACTTTCTACCCACAGAGTCCTGAAATTACTACATCAACTACCGTGGATTTTCAAAGCTTCCATCTCGTATCAATGCGATTAACTTAGCATGTATTCAACTTTGTCTGCATTTGTAATGGACTATTCATCCATTACTGTGTGAGTAAGCTGTGAAGATGTAAAAAAATATCTTTGTAAATGTATTCTTTTATGCAAAAAATAAATTAAGATTTTTACTTCTGTCCCTGAACTGCTAATGAATATTTCTAAAAGATAAAAGATACATCTTATTCTCGTCAAATCGTTGGGGTTTCTTCTATAAAACTACAGTATTACTTTTGACTGTATTGTTTTATTGGTAAGCCATGCAAGAATGCGTGGGTCTGAATGCAAAGTGTTGCCATATTCGTACTAACAGTTTACAGAGGCAATTATAAGCCGTTTACTTATGACTGTGTGTGTGTGTGTGTGTTTTACAGTATGCACGCTCACAGACATGTTTGACTTAAAGGGAGCTGGTGCCCAGAGAACATTTACACAGCTCCCTAGACGGTCTCAAATTAGAGAAAGCCTATTGTGGCTTCACCCTCGTGGTTTTCTAATAGCGTTTATAGGTGTTATAGCGGGCCGTATTTATTGGCCATCGCTTGGCGATGCTTAAGCCTATGAAAAGGACAGTGGTACAATAGCCTCACACTGACTGTGACAGGGCAATTAATGAGCCTTCAATGGAAAACAGTCATTACATAGGTCATCTAAGGAGTGTAATTAGAACGTGGCGTGGATTCTCGGCTTCATTGAGGGTGTTGCATCCAAAGAGGCGACGCAATCAATGGCGAGTTGCCGTGACGATGTCAGTTGATGGATTTCGGTGAGAAAAAGGTGAATATTTACAGCGGTTTGTGAACATTCACCTTTTGCTAGGATGGGCTAAAATGGCTAACAGCAGTTGCGCCCGATTCCATGTCTCTCTCTCTCTCTAACTCGCTCGCTCGCTCGCTCGCTCGCACGCACGCACGCACGCATACACACACACACACACACACACACACACACATTAATATCATCCACAAGGTTTGATAGATGTGTCACATTGGGTGCTGTGAATGGGAGCCAATTATATTTATAATGTCAAATGTGGTGCAGAAATTAGCTTCAGTGTTATTATGTAGAAGCTAATTGCGAGGAAATTCTAAAATGATTTAAATCACCAGGGCTATTTCAAGACATTAGGACATTCTGAAGATAGCTCTGGAACTAACAATTTGTACCACCCGTTTTTATAATTACATTTAATAGGTTGTCTTATCAGCACTCTAAAAGTGGATTTGGATTATCGCTGGCCATACCCAGACCGACAGAACAAAATTGTATTTTTCTCCCCCTCCACTGATGGGTGGCGTCCGATCTGCTGGTATAGAGGACTGGAGCGCGATAATATTCTAGGGGTTAAAGTCTTGGATTGCCTCTTCAAAAGGTAAAATGGAGCATGGGAGGGGGGTGAATGGGGGTGACACGCTTTGTGTTTTCAAGCAGGCAGTTTGGGAGGTCTACTATTGGCATTCAGTGCCACTTACCTCGGTGCAATAGATTTCCTACTGTATGCCACGTGAGGCACACATGCAGCGCACAAATGCTCGGCCCCATTCTGACGACACTGACCTCGCCGTTGTGCGCGCTATGAGCATTCAAATTGTATGTTAATAAGCGTATGCCGGGGGCGGGGCGGGTGTTGGCTGGAACCGTGCGTTGCTATTAAGTGAACACAGCACGTTTCATGCGCCTATTAACACCAAGGGCCCAAACTCTTGAAAACAGCACCATGAATTATATATGTTGGGCTCCCTTAGCTCCACATATAGCATGAATGCACCCCATTGTCCCCATAAAGGCCATTTTGTGAAAAGGTCCTAAGCACTGAATACACTCTATATAGGAAATTGTTTATGCTTTATGAAAGGAGGGAGGACCTTCTACAGTACACAGCGATTCAGATTGGCGTGATAGGACACTAAACACTGAATTGATATGTCCGTGTTTACATGTATGCGCTTGTTTTTGTTGCATGGCATCGACCTTAAACCTGTCAATACTGATTATATTGAATCAAGTGGTTCAGTGAGAGCTGTCAATAGCATGTCAACTGAAACGTTTGTGGATGTATGTTCCCCCCATCTTGCATATTGTCCAGAGCATACATTGAAAATAATTATATATTTTCAGTGTATTTGTACATGATACATTTATCGGATGTTTTAGTAGGTTAGCCCTCTTAAAAATGAATAGGACAAGGATCACAAAAAGCTGCAGGATACTTTCATGAAAATAGCATCACATCGTCAAGCATATACATAAATACACCCGTGTGACCTTTATTGTAGCCCACCGGGTGTAAAATAGTCTCACTCTGTAGGGTACAACCCAAAGTGACAATCTTTTGTAATAGTTCAGCAACATTCCACGACCTTTACCTGTAAAATGTATTTGGATTTACCTGAGGTTTTGCTGTTATTTAAACAGCAGATGTTTACAGTTTATTTAGTCTGGTGTATCATCTTCTGTGTTACTTGTTGAGTCACCTTCATTTTCTCTCCAGGGATGAATAGTCTCTCTCTCTCTCCCTCTCTCTCCATCTAGCTGGAGAAAGAGGCTGAAGTGTGTCTGTGTGTTTGTGAGCCTGTTTTCAAAGCGCTCGGCATGGGAGACGTATCCGTATTCTGTTAGCGTATGGCCGGCCGGGGGCTCGGGGCTTGCTGTCCTCCACACCCGAAAGCCTTTATCCACAGGTGTACAATCAGCAACATAAGCAGCGGACCCTTTATCCCTAAAACCACATCATCTGGCGGGCCGGCCGCGCAGACTCCTCGGGGTGCCGCTCGGAGCTTAGAAAAGGAGATTAACCGGCGAGATGCTCGCGAGGGAGAAATGTATCATTCATAAATAGAGACTTTCTGATGCTATATAGAACATCCATGGCAGACTCGCTGTTTAACCTCCGGGTGGAATTAGAAATGGAAACTCTCCCCGCTTTACGGCTCTCCTGTGAAGACGCTATTGTACGATGTGTATTGTGTGCAGTAGCAATAAACAAGCCGGCCTCGTTTAATAATGGTGTAAGCTGAACCTTCTCCCCCTTAGCTAACGCTCATACTGTACACCCCCGTTCTCCACATTATAGATTTGTCACATTTATTTTTCACGTCTGCATCGACGTCTTTTGATCGTCTTAACTGAGAAGCAATTAGGTCCGCTGCTTTATGCTATATGCTATACATAAACATGGGTATTTGTTATATTACCTATGTTTATGTGGATTTAAACTGTTGTGTATGCACATGAGGAGCTACAGTATTTTAGTATACATGCTAGTAAGGATCCCCTTGACACACAGCCTGCTATTTATCAAGCTAAGATTAGCCCAAGTGCATCTATGACAGGTCACACAATATGCTGCCGAATTGCTGAAAACTTTCTCGTATACCATTGAATGCTAATGTTGAAAACTTGACCCTGCAGAAATACTTGATTTAACTTTTTAAGTCTTCATTAACATTACATTTATTCAAGCAGCTTGTTTAGAATTATACTGAGAAAGTGTACATTATAATCATCTGCTGAGAAAGTAATTTGTATTTTTTGCCAAAATAATAGACATTTATGTATGTCATGGTTTAGTGTGTAGTAGTAATGGAATAAAGATCTGAAAATTATGAAATAATAATAAACATCAAAACAAAAAAACGTCTTGTTTTGATAAGGGGAAAACTGTTGGTTTTCTATGTGCTGCTTCAACCGATAAAACCGATAAAAGTATCGTGTAGCTACTGAAGTAGCTACACAATACTTTTATACCTGTCCATTATGAAAGGTGTGTGTGTGTGCTTCATTGACAGGCGTTAGGATGTGTGTGTGTGTGTGGGGTGCGATGGGTAATGAGTTGGCCTTGATTTGAAGGCAGTAGCAATCAAGCTCTGTTGGCAGTTAATTCTATGTTTCATAATGTGCTCACACACCAGCACGCAAACGTGCACAAGCATACATGCACGTCTGCACACACACACACACACACACAATACAAGCGCACGGACATACAATATGAATACATGCGCACAAACGCATAAGCAAGCATGGGCACAACGACACACACACACACACACACACACACACACACACACACGTGCACACGCATGTCCACACACAGGGCTCTGTCTCTGCGTCATTAGCCATTCCAGACGTGGGGTGATCAACAGAAGCAGTCTGGCCTGAGACAATTAGAGACCCCGGAGGTGGTCGCACATCACAATGAGCCCCCCGGCCATGATTAAAACATCTCCCCTCTCTCTCTCTCTCTCTCTCTCTCTCTCTCTCTCTGTGTGGTCATGTGAAGGGTGGAGAGAGGGAGGGGGGGGGGGGGGGGGGCGGGTGAGGGCCGCGAAAGCCAATCATACTTGGGTTCAATCGTTACGCTGCATTTATGATTAGAAGGATTCTACCGCTTCTTACTTGAGGTGTCAGAGCAAGCAGTCAACGACAGCCACGCTAATAACTAACACTGTAAACAAGTGTTTGCTGTAACCAAGTCAATTTGGAAACAGGAAACTTCCACCAAAGCCAATTGATTTCATTAATGTGGAACTCGTATACTTTTCAAGTATTTGCTGTAGTCTCATCTCCTCTGTTACTCGATGCCTGACTAGGTGCAACCATTTACCATAAGCATGCTCAACAACCACTCAATCGCAAATGTATTATGATTGAATATTTCTATTAATTCAGCTTAACTGTTGAATATATTTTCCTTTATTTCACCTACAGAAGCTAAGTAGTTTGAGACTAGATAGATTTTTATGAGTGTTTGTATGATATAACCACTGTAGCTATTAAGAAACACTGAATATCTGCTATTAAGCCGTGGATCTCTCGTTTATTGATCAATAAGTGGTGATAAAATGGAGCGTTAAAAACAAAAGAATTCCTGTGACTCTAAGAGGCTCTTTTGGGAGGATTTGTATTTCTACTGAAAATGCTTCAATCTAATCCCATTGTGGCAAGAATATCTAATATCTCTCAACGATGTCATCAAGAGATTACAATATCTTCGCTATCTGATATGAATGTGCAAATAGTAATAATGGTATCTGTATAACAACATTTTTTTTTTTTTAAATAATAAAATAAATTCTAAAATCTCCCTGTCTCGAAGGGAGCGTGTAGCTGACCTTTTTCACATGTGACCCGGAAGTGTTGAATTCCTGTCCACACAAGTGATTTGAGATCATGTGGCTGATCAGATTTTAAGTGGCAGCTGTGTGCACATAGTAGGCTACACCATTTTGCATCATAAATTAAAGGTATGGTCAGTCATTCTCGCTAACTTCCAGCTCAATCAAAACAGTATCGCCGGGGACCCTGGTGGCGCCTCACACGTTGAAATGCATTGTGAAGCAAAGCGTACTGCTGACGCTTTGTTGATACGAGCGGTGTTCACCACTAGGTTTATGTACAGAGCCAGGGCTGTGTAGAAGTGCCAGGTTGTTTTTCAAACACGCACAGGGAACGGTAATGACCTTCGACCTTCGTAGCTTTTGGATATATACATTGTCATTGCGCTCTCTCGCTGAGTTCACTTATTACTTCAATTCCTAAATAATTAGATAACTCCTTCTCATCTTATGGATTTAACAATGTAACAGCATTTGGAGGCAAATAATGCGAATGATAATGATAATACTCAGGTACATACAATATAGAAATAACCTGCACAAAATGGGAGGTTTTAAAACATATTCTCACACTGGAACTTTTATTTGTTATTTGTTACTTAAACACAATCTGCATTTGTTCTTGTGTGTGTGTGTGTGTGCTCGTCCATGCGTGTGTGTAGGCGTGCGTGTGTATGGCTGCATGTAAGGAACATGCATTTAGCTTTCACTCAAACAAACACATATGTCATGAATAACATATGAATTATAATATTAACTATAAAAGACAAATAGATCTACAATGAATGTGTGCTTTGCTACATCTTCAGTAAAGGGGTATAGATCAAACTGCATACTATCATGAATTGAGGATTACTCTAGTGACTTTCCTTCTGACAATTGTGGCAGCTTCTATCATTCTGGCGGCCAGGTGTAACCATTAATAAGATGTATTTGACTTGTCAGTCAAGCTTAGAGCCTGGGATCTTCATTGCTGCATTTAACAACAGTGATGATGGACATATAGTATACTGTTTCTGGAAGTAAATACTGAAGCAGTAGATGTCAGATTAAAATGTATGTATATGTGTGTGTGTGTGTGTGTGTGTGTGTATATATATATATATATATCTGACATCTCTATAGCATATTGAACGTATGCAACGTTTAAAGTGTACAGTAGGCTTCTGCATGCCTCCCTATGGTTTGTAGACTTGCACAGACTAAATACATTAAAAGACAAAATGTCAGATAGCCCAGCCCAGTGTTGCAATACTGACTCTGGGGGGGGGGCATTTTCCCTGTGATTTACCCTGTGCTCCCAGTCGTCATGGCTTTACCTGACCCCATCCACCGCACCATCCCTATCCCTATAGTGTCGTGCCCCCCACCACTATATCTGGGGTAAATGGGTGGGGGAGGGGCGGGGGAAAGAGGGGCTTCCCAAGACACACCACGCCGTCCCAGAGTCCCCGCGGTGGGCAGCCCTCTCGTCCCCTTGTTCTTAGGGTTCAGCCACCGTAGAGCAAAGCCCCCTGGGACCGCTCCAGTGGAGTAGTTGAGAATACCCCCCCCCCCCCTTCTCCCCGTGCTTTCCCACCACACACACAGGCCAATGCCCACAGATTGTCCCTCTACACCCACTGGTGTGTCCCTCTACAGCCACCATTTGACAGTTGAACCAAAAAAACACATCGCGGTTTTCAGATTTTTAAAATGTAATTTATTTATGTATTCTTTTGCAGGCACATGGAAATACATCCCAAATAACCTTGTTGGGCATGAATACAGAACGTAGACTAAACAGTTGATCCTTGTCCAAACAACACAGAAAACAACTAATCCTAACCAAAGAAATGGCAGTTGGTGGCATTGGATGGTCACGAGACCTTAGAACCTTCTTGGTAAAAACCCAAATGGTCAGAAAAAGACACGGCCGATAATGTCTCGTTGAATTGGCACACCCTACCACATCCTCCAGCAGCTCTGACATGCTATAACAGCTAATTAAATGTGATGGCTGGTATTATTCAATTCAGAAGAGTTGTACCTCAAAAAGCAAGGAAAATTACAAAATTGATTTGATGACAGTTAAATTGCAAGAGAAGGTCTTGATTTAACCAGCCAATGTAAATGAGTCCAAATTACAATCGTGTAGCGCAACCCCGCGGAACGATGTGGGGAAACGATCAGGGCCAGTCAGTCACAGATATTAAAATAAATTATATCTAATCGGAATTTTAGTCACGCTACATTAACTAATAGAAAGTTATTAACATTTCAAGAGTAAGAAAAAAAAAAAAGAGCTTTTGCCAGGAACATTTACAGTGGCTGACGTGACCCGTAGGTCCACAAGCCTGAGCACGGTAATGATGGTATAATGGGATATTTACATTTAAAACTGCGCTGGCTAATATCTAGCATTAGGCGATAAGGAGGGATGTTGTGTTTGGGCCTGTCGGGGCTTGAGTGAAGGCATCCGGATCTTTCCGTATATTTCAGTTAGTTTCCATGAGGTTATCCACAGTGCTGCAGTGTTGGCTTTGGAGGATAGGGCAGTTTATAAGATACACTTTGTAAATATAGCCTTAATGTGTACTTGTATGTGCATTCTCTGGAAGTGAGTACGTGTGTGTTATGCTCTGGAAATGTGTACGTGTGTGTGTTTGTGTGTTATGCTAGTAGTGTACTTGTGCATTTTCATCTGTGTGTTATTGTGTGTATGTATGTGGTGTGTGTGTGTGTTCACATCCAGGTCTATTTGTATGTGTTTGTGTGCAGACTGTGTGGAAGCCATTCTGTCTATCTGTCTGAGTGCGCGTGTGTGTTATTGTCCCCCCCCCCTCTGGTTTCTCCAGAGTTTCTGTGACCTCCGGCCCGACACGTTCAGCGCCAGACACCGGCAGTACGCTCTTCTCCTCTCCTCCTCATTTCCACTCCTCCGCTTGTCTGCAACCGCTCTGCTCATCCGCAGCGAGCGATGAAATTTTTACATAGGACAGACCGTCTGCTTATAATTTAGTCTGGCGGAAAGGGGACGGGGTTGGGGGATGGTAAAAGCAGGCACGGCTAGCTACCCTAGTGTGGAATAGCCGCAAACCTATTTAATGTTTGATACCTGCGGGCCTCGTTGACGCCCTCCACCTTCAAACCGCTTTGAAAGCACGCGAGTTTGAATAGAGCTAAGCTACCGTCAGGGTGGAGGAGAGGCAGCTTTGTATGTCACGATGAAACGGACGTTTCTTTTCTTTGACAAGGCTCACCACTAAAACAATACTGCACATTTAAGCACGTACACGTGATACACAGTAGGACTAAAACTGACTTCATCTGAGTTAATAGTCAGAGAGAGAGAGAGAGAACGGGGGGGAAAACAATGAGGCTGCTAGATTTACTAAGCTAAAGTTCATGTTTCTGTGCATTTAGTTCAAGTTACGCTTTCGGCATTTATGTGGTCTGTGTGCATTTTAATGTGTCTGTTTTCTGTTGTGTGTGTGTGTGTGTTTGTGCTGTAGTGGTTTTCCCATTGACATTTGTGACCCCGCCCTCTCTTGCATGCAAACAGTGGACTACTCTATTTGCTTCTAAAATGTTTGGCCAACATCATAGCAGCATTTTGTGAAACACCTTCTTTTAATGGTGTAATAGAAACGCAGCACAGGGACCATACTTAGTTGCCGGGCCAACAATAATGTGTAGGGCGGCCTATGTGCCATGTATAAACGTAGATCACTAACTAAGCCATTAAAATAATTAGATAAATGTATAT
>JAODLL010000012.1:1132657-1144979 GCA_026546735.1 Forbesichthys agassizii
CTCTCTCTCTCTCTCTCTCTCTCTCTCTCTCTCTCTCTCTCTCTCTCTCTCTCTCTCTCTGTCATCTGATGTGAGGGCCCATAGCCCCAACAACGCCCGGGAAAACGGGAAAGCGCGTTTCATGACTCGCGGTTGAGTCGACGACGGATACGCTCGCTTATGTCTTCAAATGTCGTTTTTTTCTCTCTTCCCTCCTCTTGCCGCCCATCATCACACACATACAAAGGACATGGAAATGTGGAAGAGCTCATGCTCCGCCCACATACGCTCATGCTCCGCCCACACAATCTCATGCTCCGCCCACACAAGCTCATGCTCCGCCCACACACGCTCATGCTCCACCCACATGAGCTCATGCTCCGCCCACACGAGCTCATGCTCCGCCCACACGAGCTCATGCTTTGCCCATGCACTAAAGCTCATGCTAAAGCTCTTACAGGCCCACGCCGCTCTCTACCCCTCCTCTTGGACAGTTATGTCTCAAACATTAACGTGTTATAGCATGGGGCAGACATCTCGGAGGAGCTGTAACGTGATTTAGCAACGTACCTTTAAATCTGACAGTCAGGACTAAATTAGTGCATCTTATATCGGTGCTGATCATACGATTGGTTGATTCATAGGAAAACAGTAGATGTTTGTAATATTGCTGGCTGGACAATTAAGCATGGTTTTAATAATGAAAGCCCTTTCCTGCCGCAATAACCTTATAATTTGACTATTTCTGAGCAATGTCAATTAATAAACTGCAGACATATCGGATTTGCAAGACAAATGCAGTGTGTTATCAATATGCCAACATCATGCATTATTAAAGATGAACACCATTGTCGTAACAATATATTAGCATAATCAAGCCCGTAATTTGCATGGGAAATGCTCTCGCTGGCCATGTATCAGCAAAAGGTGCATTCGGCTCAAGGCCATACTAAGATCTTCAGCTAGCTCTAACATCAAAGCTTCGGGGGATATTTTCACCCCCGCTTATATAAATGGATGTCATTATTCTAATTGTGAGTTCAGCGCCTAATCTTGTGGTTTTAGACAAAAGCCCCATGTCTGCCCAAGAGCAGTGTGACTGCAGTTGCATTTGTCGCATTTTGTGTGATACAACAAATCATTGTTGGTCGCTCTACTCTGAAAAGAAATATCTGGAAAATAATTTCAGCCACCAAGGTTGGCAAGGCCGTCTAAGTGTTAGCTATTGGGAGAGAGAAAAGCCAACAATAACCTTACATTTCTTCTCTAATACATTTCATCCGTTCTTTCACTGCTATGGTGGTATAGGTATAGCAATTATGTTCATATTAATATGCACTAATGCACATAAACCATGGCATAACATACAGCTAAGCTAGCTATTAAACACAGATAATAGAACAATATACAATAAGACAAATAATCATCTCAGAATGTAGAGTCTTGGAAGAACCTTTTTTTTTTTTTTCTGGATATCATAATAAGTATAGGTTTTCAAGTTATATTCAAAGTGAGGAAATGTGGCCGTGATAAAACATAACAGACACACTTAGCATGTACTCCCCTAGTTAAGATTCCCTCTCTGCGGAAATACTCCATCTCAGAGTGTCTGCCGGGAAAACAAGCAGAAGGTCAACACAACGAACAATACATGTTGATTCCAATTATGTGTAAAGCATTGAACAAGATGCACTAATGATGGCGTTGGGGCCAGAACGAAGGTGTTTATGTGCTTCTTCGCCCAAAAGACTGTGGATGGGTTTATTAAGAAAGGCTTTATTTCCATAAAAGCTGATAAGACTTCAAATGATTCGCTGAAAAATATTCCTGGCATGAGGACGGTGAAGCGACGTGTGTATTTATCTCTCGCAACACTGCGAGACAATCAAGACGACGAGATGATAGCGCATTTATTTTGAAATGCAGCAACGGAGGAATAATGAGATTGCCACTATACTTCAAGAACAAAAAAAAACATACAAAATGAAAAAATTCCCCCTTCATTCGCCACCACTGTCTCACAAACTCTATACTTGTTTAATTCACTCCCTCCAAAAAATAAAAAATAAAAAAATGGCCATAGTTTTCAATTAATGAAGCGGGGAATTAGGTCTGGTGGGTCCAGAGGGATACGGGATATCCACGATGGCTGGAGGGCCCGCGAACCGCACGCACAGCCCTCGTCGTGGACGGAGAGGCAAAGAGGAAGTTCTTAATCAGAGCGTTGCCCCCTCTCCCCCCCCTGCCAACCTCTCCTCCCCCACTCCTCCTGTGGTGGGTTGGTTCAGAGCGTGATGCCATTAGCGGCGAAGGAGATAAAAATTCTAAGTGTTGCTCCCAATTACTGCAACAGTGACCGTTGCCCCCCCACCCACCCACTCCTCCTACTCTTTCCACTAGCCCAGGATGGGGGGTGGGGGGAGAAGCCCTGCGGCGTGAGAGATCTGTAGAAGGATGACGGGAACAGAGGGATAGACTGAGGGGCATTAAGGTATTACAGCTTTAGAGAATTAAAAGGGAAAAAGGGGGAGGAGTTAGCTAACAAGCTAGCTAGCTATCTAGATAACCACTGTACTGTAGCTTGCTTGAGAAGATGAAATGAAGCACAAAAGAGTAAGATATAGAGTTCTGTGCCAGACCTATACATGGTGAAGAAGGATAGCAAGAAGAGAGATCGAGGGGTGGGAGGGTGGGCTAAGCGTTCGTTTTTAAGCGACGAGAGACAGGTCCTATTAACATTTAAAGGCGTTTGCGCGACTTGGTTGTTGAGGTTAGGATGCAAATGAGGAGGAATTAAAACCGGCCAGAGGTTTGTCATTGATGGATTGCAGTCCGGCGCCGCACACCACTTCCTCGTGTCCATCACAGCCGATTACTGTATAATTAAACCTTATTTCTCGACTCCCCGACGCATAATTACTTGTGTGGGAATGTAACCGTCATCTAAAAGCTCCAGCGAAAAGCGCTTTAGCATTTAGTGTGGCGGCGGGCCGCGGACATTTTGCAGCGCAGTGACAGATGGAGTCATCTGGTGATCGGCCAAAAGAACAGTCACTTTTAATAAGAGGCGGGAAAAAAATATTAGAGGACAGAATGCTGATTATAGGAAAATTAGGCTTTCAAGTGGTAAAGTCCTTTGTGTTATTTGCATAATTTATTCCATCTTTACCCTCTTTTCAACTACTATTTTATTTTTTATTTTTTGCGAGCTTTGGGCAATTTCCTTTCACATTTGAATAGATTGCACATTTAAGAACTACTTAAGTAAAATGATCGCTTAGCATATTTTAATTGTGCCAGGGGTTGAATGGAGATGTGTTAGGCCTAGCTTATATAGAGAGGTCCAGGCTAAATTGAGGGTAGACAGCAATGTTGTGGTAGATAACCTTTAAGTTCAACCCCCCCAAACCACCCTCCCCCGCCACTCACACACACCCCATCAGGACATCCAAGTCCATCTTAATGCACAATTATAGCGAGCATTAAGGAAGAAGTTGTGATTCTTTGACAAATAATTTGGACACTTAGCCTACTGTGTAAGGGGTGTAGTGAAACACGTCCATTCATGCAGAAAGTAGTTCCTCTGAACTGAGAGAGTTGCACTTTTTGCAAGATTTTATAGCTTTAGATTGTATATACACATTCGATGGAAATTCCTGGGAACCTTTTATAATGGGAGGGTTAAAAATAGAAACCATCTGTTATGACAATATGCAACACTATTTGGTACTATACTAATCCAAAACATTGAATATTTACATTTTAAACTGGCAACAAAAACAGTACTGTCCTAACCAAACTTTCTAGCATTACTTTGATGCAAAAGACTTAGGCACGGTAATAAAAAACACTTTAATTTGGCCAGCTCCACATTTTTATATTAATAAAGAAAGAGAAAAACAACTTGTTTCTTTTCTTGCTTTTGGCCCGTCCCCTGCTGAGAAGAGCAGAGCTTGCAATATTTCTCTAGCGTACGGCACAATAATCAGAATTTTATTTCGCTAAAAGGAAAAGTCCAAAATGTTCACACACATCTCCTGTATAGTATATCGTTACTACTGTAATGGTCATGACAGTAGTACCTATGAATATATCTATGTTACAACTACAACACAAAGTAAAGTGTAGTCTTTGTGCGACTACGGTTTGAGTTTTCACAGATAATTACAGAGGACACGCAATCGCTTCCCACGCCTCTCCAGCTGCCGTGAAATGATACCTTCCAAAAAGGTAGGCAGAAAAAAAAACGTCTTTTTCATTAAGAGTACTCCTGTAATTCAAATTCTTTGTGATTGAGATATAATTAACGCTTTACTGTGTTGGTCTTGCCACAGCACGAGAAATTCATTGTTCCATTTTAATGAGAGGAGAGATGGGGACCGGCTTCCCATCCAACAGGGACGCTCTATCTAATTGCACACAGGGGTGACTAACGCAAGCCTTATTAGGACCACTTTACAGCCGGACCAGTCCAGTATAGGCCAGCGCATTACTATTCCACACTGTTGATAAATCTATTACTAATCTGTCCGCGTGACCACCCCGAGACATCAAAACAAGATGAGCGACGTACAAATGACATGTACAAGATACAATCTCCCAAGAAAACGTCTTTAATGAATCACTTATCGCTGCTTGTACCTCAGGTTACATGAAAATACATTTAAATCGACTGCAAGTATGGCAACATATTCATACATATAAACAAGTATGTGGTGCATTTGTATCGTATGTATAAGTATGTACAGCAGAAACACGTTACACTTTTTTTTTTTTTTTAGTTTGTGCAAGTGTGTAATATATACTAACAATTTATAAAATTCAACACACTAAATTATAATAATAATAATAATAATACAAAAAAAAAAGGTTTGCCCATGATGTACACATTCACACGCGCACAACCACAGGAGTTCACAAAAGATTAAAGCAAATGTATTGATTATACATTTTTCAGGGCACCTTTAAAAGGTTTTACCCAAACCATTCTCCCTTTTCGGTGCACAAACTAGCTTGCGAGTGCGTTTTGGAACATTGCGCGGCCTCCGTTATATGGTGCACGCATTTTCATTTCGCCCAGGCCAAATCTGACACACTGCGACACACGCGTACATGTACGGTACACTCACACAACACGTGCGTGCGCACGCTGGCTATGCAGTGGTTGCACTGTCAGCTAAAAATGTTTAGGTACAGTCATTTGAGGTAGACTGCGCACATTGGTGACGTCACTTTTCCACTCCCATTGTGTTCAGTGTGATCCCCCCTGGCCCACAAATGCCCGACATTCAGCACAACAGAAATTAAATACTACAGCCATGAGGTAGAAATGCTTTAAAGAACAATTCCTCCAATAACTGAACGGAACATGCAGAACTGTTAAGGTAAACGCCTCAGTTGTGCTATATTGCCCACCCCAGCCCGAACCCAAAAGCCCGGCAGCTTGTTGTTTGTAACAAAAGTGCGTTTGACTGTAGGGGGAGGGGTAGAGAAGAGTTCTGCAGGGTGCGCGGGGGGGAGGAGGGGGACATGCTCTCTTCAAACCAAAACGTTTTTGTAACACTGGTGTCAACCACAACGGTAATTCCAGGCACAAATTGAAGTGTGTCCTTTTTTTAAAGCAAACAAATAAACAAACAACCTAATATGATTTCTGGCATGTGGGGAAATATATAGCAGGGAGCGCCTACTCTCCTACATTGGGCTTTTCTGTCTAAAGGGACCTCCTCTCACAAAGGACAAGCTGACAGAAGGAATTGTGGGATAGATCGTTATTTTTTTCCCTCTGAGGGTGGCATTTTGACGGGCCGCTCCGTTTTCACCCTTGTGCTGCCAACCGCACCGGCCGGAGCGTCGCTCAGTCAATTTCGCTGACGCTCAGCGGAATTTTCTTTCAAATCGGGCAGGCGGCTTCCACACAAGTTTCATGGGGGAAATTGATGGCTATCAATACCAGGCGCGCACTTATCTGTGTGGGTGCTATCTCTGACTTTTATGACGCAAATATGGGGGAAATGCAAAAGTCACAATAGCAAGGATCTGCAAAGTGACATTTTATTCAGCATGTGTGTCTGATAGCGGCAAACTGGAAGTGTTACCAAGCCAACGAGGTCGTCGGTTCGATAACTGTAGAGCTGATATTTCGAGTTACATCTGGGATAACTACCAAACCGCCAAATAAAAACCAGCGCTTGCAACGGTGTTCAGACATTTTAAAACCGCCGAACATTATACACAAAAAAAAACTTTGGTGCACCTCTCGTACTTTAGTGTCTGTAGCGCTTCAATGCCACAATTATAGCGCCAAGCAACAGTCCCTCACACAGCGACGAACATAAAGAAAATACATTACATTCAAATGCAATACAATGGGCAACAGATCAACTTTAGATAAAAGGAGGGACTTCAGTTATTTACTCATGTTACAAAGCTTTTCTGTGAGCTTCCAAATGCACTTAATATCATGTGCTTCACACAGCCTTTCAAATGTTATGTGACATGACAACACTCTGAAGAAAAAGACGTTGAAGAGAAGAGGAAAAAAAAAACACAAACATATTTGAAGCCATATTTTAGCTAAGAAGGTTTCACTGTGGGAGATCTTGTAATATGTAGAATCATGACTGGCTCATGGCTCAAGACCCGCAACGCAGATCACTAAAATCACATGACCTGTTTACAAAGAAACTGTAGCAATTGAATTCATTTTTAAAATAACTTAACTTATTCATTTTCTTAACACATATCATTAAATTATGTTCATTGATAAAGACAATACAATTATACTACCTCCCCAGTAAAACCTATCCTTTGTAAATAGGAGGAGTCAATGAGACTGCTGCAAAACTCCCCACTGTCAAATCTCCAGTGTGTTCTTTAACGCCTACTAAATGGAGACACAAGCTGGAATAATGCTGCCATAACAGCCTTGAACATTACTGCTGACTTGTTCCCGGACATGGATTATCAAAGGTGAAACCAACTACAGTGAAATTGAACGCCAGACACAAACGAGTATAACATTGAGTCTTTAAAGATGTACACAGTATTATCATCTTTGTTGTTTTGATTTAAACCTCTGCTTTAATCTGGAGGCGTTTTAAGCAACCAGTGCAGAAAACATGGCTTCTGTTTATTATCATTGTGATGATACATTATGTAGACCTGCCCACAGATCATGACACAAGTAGGCATTTTATTGTAGGCGGATTATGTGTATTCATATATATATTTATTTAACTTGATTATTAACTGATGAACTCCACCACAAACCCAACCCAAACACTAAAGCCAAACCCTTCAACCCTGCCCCTCCCAAAACAACAACAACAACACCACCACCAAAACATCTCTGAACTTCAGAAGAATGTAAATGGGTTTCAGAAATGGTAAAGTAGTAACAGTAGTAACAGGCAAATAAAGGACCTGCTGAGGAAAAAAAGATGAAAACCCTGCTAAAAAAAATCCACTTCATACTGGGATGCTGGTACACCAGCGAACAGCATGGGATGCCGGGGTACCAGCAAACCAGCATTCCATGCTGGTTCCAGCATGCAAAACACACATTATGCAAAACATACCGGATGCTGGAAACCAGCAATGCTGGATTGTTTTAGCAGGGAAGAAACTAGAATTAACTTTGAGTTACTTTGTTCCACCATTCCAGAATATATCTGGTACATTCATTGACACCTCTGCCATTTTATCCTAGCCTCTTGAGGTAAACCTAACACTGCTTCGGCACACATTGCCAAATCACTATTAATTCGCCTCAGAAATTTTAGTGCTTTACTTGTCAGGATATCTTGGGGTGCTGTACAATTCACAAACGCTTTCCTGAGATTTGTTTGCTGCGATAGTGTTAGTTTTGCAGTCAGAGACTCCGCAAAAAAGAAAAATCAAACAAAAAAAAAACGAGATTTAGAGATCCGGAGCAGCGTTGCCCAGACAGATTACCGCTTGAAGACAGACTATTCGAAATCACTCATCTCCGACAACCGTGACTGTCAACGTCTGGTTTTACAGACCCGCCACTGAAGGTTTAAAGCTTTTAGCAATCATCAGCTCATGCCGTGAACGCAGATTGAGGCAAACAAATGTAGGAACGTAGGAAAATTCAAAAAGCACCACATCAGGCACTTAAGATAGCCAACTAAATCTCAAGGAACGCCAAACGGTATATACATGGGACAACGGGGGTGTGTGGGAAAGGATGGGGGGGGGGGATTATTTTCTGGAACCAAACTTATCGCGAATGTGTAAACAATGCCCGGCATTCCGGGAACGCCGCGGCATTCGACTTCGACAAAATCCGCTAACTCAACGGACGGCAATTGGACAAGTTTTCTCGTCGGATTACGTCTCTCAGTGCTTCTGGACCGTGCGTGGGAGGTCTCTGCCGGCTCGTCCCGGCCTTCCGTTTGTGCCTTTCCCCTTCAGTACAGTGCCGAGCACAAGCCTGGAAAAGGGGGGGAGGGTGGAGGGGGAAACTCTGGGTGTGTCTTTCCTTTTCATCTCCTCCCCCGCCATGACCCCTCTACAAGGGCAGAGGCCGGCCGCCTGCGGTCTTCACTGGCTGCACCCGAACATTTTGTTCCACTCGGCGTACATGTCGACCTCCTTCTGCGACGTGCTCGCCTGGAACTTGCAGAAGACGCCGTCGAAGTCCTGGTAGGTGAGCGGCCGCACGTGGCCGCGGGCCGCCGCCGTGACGACGTCCGTGCCGTGCAGCAGCCCCACCAGGGCCTCCTGGCACAGCCGCGCCAGGTCCAGGCCCGTGAAGCCCTCGGTGCGGCGGGCCAGCGTGGCCAGCTCGTCCTCGCCCAGGCAGTACTTGTGCAGCGACTGGGCGAGCAGCTGACTCACCATCTGCAGGCGGGCGGCGGCGTCCGGCAGCGGCACCAGCACCCGCCGGCCGAAGTAGCGCCGCAGGCCCTCGTCCATGTCCTGCGGCCGGCTGGTGGAGCAGACCACCAGGACCTGGTTGCCGCCGCTGTCCCCGCCCCCGCCGGCGTCCTCGCCCAGCAGCAGAGCGTCCATCTGGGCCAGCAGCTCGCCGCGCAGCCTCCGCGTGGGGCTGTCGTCGCCCAGGTGCGCCGACAGCAGCGCGTCGGCCTCGCCCACGAACACCACCGACGGCTGGCGGCGCCGCGCCACCAGGAACGTGGCGCGCAGGATCTTCTCGCCCTCTGCAAGCCACTTGGTTGCCAGGGCGACGCCGCTGAGCTGCAGGAAGGGCGCCCCCAGCTGGCTGGCCAGGCAGCGGCCCAGCAGCTTCCGGCCGCTGCCCCGCGGCCCGAACAGGAGCACGCAGCGCGGGGCGCCGCCGCCGAACACGTCCGGCCGGAGCATGGGCCACAGCACCTCCTCCTTCAGCGCCGCCTTGGCCGGCTCCAGCCCCGCAATGTCGCCCCAGTCCACCGGGGGGCCCTGCTGGAGGATCTCCGACGTCACCATGTCCAGGAGGTGCGGCTCGCTGCTCTTCAGCTGCTCCTCGGCCGCCCGGGACGAGGAAGAGGACGAGGACGAGGCGGAGGACAGGTTCGGGGCGAGGAGGAGATTGCCCCCCCGGTGGTCATCGACCCCCTGCTCGCTCAGGGACGGGGAGGCAAATCCGACCAGGGAGTCGGCCGAGCGCGAGCCCCCGCCGAGCGATGATACCACGTAGGAGGGTGGCGTGAGAGCTCCCCCCAGTGGCTGGCCGCTGTACTTCCTCTGCTGCTGCTGCTGCTGCTGGTGGTGGTGGAGGTGGTCCGAGGGCTTCTGGCTGCTGTTGTTGTTGTTGTTGTTGCCGTCTGCCGTCAGCCGGTACATGGGGCTCTCCTCCACCACGCCTCGTCCCTGGCTGTAGCCCCCAAAGCCCCCGTATGGACTCTCCAGCTCCCCCTGCTGGTGGCCCGCTATGTAAAAGGCCTTCCTCTTCAGCCCGCTGGAGGAGGATGAGGAGGATGAGGAGAGTGCGTGGCCCTGGTGGTAGGGGTAGCCTGGGAGGCTGGGGCACGATGGAGGCAGCGGGGTCGGGGCAGCGATGCCCGCCGGGAGATAGGATGAGGGGGTACCCCCGACTGGGCTGTACCCCCCGCCCTGACCTCCGCCCTGGGCCGGGGCGTAGCCCGACGGGGGGTAGCTGTAGCCAGACAGGCCGGGCGGGCTGCCGCCATAGCCCGGGACGAGGGACGGGTGTGCGGGTGGCGGTGGGGGCTGCAGGAGCCCGGCGCTGTGCAGCGGAGAGGGTGGCAGCTGTGCACCGTAGCCTCCGTGCAGGTACGGGGCGCCGTAGGCCGGGCCGTATTCCTGAGAGGGCGGGGCCGGGGGCGCCGGGGCAGAGGCCGGGTAGCCGGGCTCGCCGCCCAGGCCCGGTGAGCCACACAGCTCGGACGTCGCCGCCGCGACCCCGCCCTTCCGCGACGAGACGCCGTCGGGAACGCAGCTCATGGGGTAGCCGTCCTGCCAGGGCTCCACCAGCGCCGCCGCCGACTCCGCCGCCTTCGAGCGCGCGCCGAGCACGGCGGCGATATCAGGCGGATAGCCGCCGCACGGCACGGGCATCTCCAGCAGGCCCGAGTACTTCTCGGCGTACTTCTTGAGCAGGTTGGAGGCGGTGAGGGCGGAGATGTCGTCGTTGGCCCAGGCGTACTGGTAGGCGGAGGCGGCCGCTGCTGCCGAGGAGCTGGAGGAGGGGTTGGCGGAGCGCTGCAGGTGGCCTGGGACGACGCGGTACCCCTCGGCCTTGTGGGCCGGGGAGCGCGTGGTGGAGGAGATGTCGAAGTGCTGCTCGGCCCACTGGCTGTGCTCGGGGGTCCACTGCATCTTTAGGCCTGCGGGGGGCGCACGGAGACACACAAGAGAGTGATTAATAGACATGGAGAGAGCTACAGTGGCAGTAGTCAATTCCCTGTTGCAGGGGGGGGAGCGTTCAAAGTGGCAGTTGGAATGATTTTGGGATGTCTCAAGATGTCTCGATTTGTATTTATTCATCTACTTATCTTTATATTTATTTATATGCATGTTAGCAGGATTTTGTATGGTGTATTTAATTATGAACCTTTATATTTATTTCTATATTTACTTTTTAGTTTCATGATGTGGTTTCCTTTATGCTGCTTTGCCAGGCTCGCCACGGAAACAAGATTACCGGGCACAACAAACCAGTAGGGGGGGTAGTATCTACCTCACCGCTATGCACCAATCACCTTTAACTTCCCTGCCCATTGGGAAACATCCACTCCCCCTCCCCCGTTCCTTTGCAAATGTCTGTCAAGGTTGGTGTATACTCAACAGTATTCAAAAGGGTTCTTATTTGTTGTATTGTAATTAATAAATCAATTAAATAAATCAATTAATTAATTAATATGTCTCCAAAATAGGCTGTGCTTTTCTGGCTGTGAGATGAGCCCTGGGAAAACCATATTCTGTAGAAGGAAATGTAAAAATCAAGGCGGCAAATCACAACATGGCCGAAAACAACAATACTGCTCGATCTCCCCCCTCCCCCCCCATAACGTCATGGTGACGGGCCCTGTGACGGCCAGGCCCGGCCTAATTCAGCCCGGCCATCAGCAATAAAACACGACTCACGCCAGGGTCACGCAGGGGTCAGCCCACAATCCCCCCCCCCCCCCCACACACACACACACCTCCCCCCTTCATGGCTCAGCTGCGGCGGCCGGGAGATGGGTTTGGAAAATGCACCTTGCCGAGTGCCACAAAGCCCCCCCCCCCCATTGTGCTCTGGTGCTTTCATGCTCACGCTAGCAAGACACACACACACAAACACAAAAACACAGACACACACAAGCAAAAAAGCACAGATGCGTGCGAACACACACACACACACACACACACACACGCAAATAAACACACACACGCACATACTGCACACAAGCAAAAAACACACACACACACACACACACAAAAACAAAAAATAAAAATACATCTATACACCATCACCAACATACACACACACACAAGCATGCACACACACACACAGCCAGGCGAGCCACGTGCGCTGCCCCAGACGCACGCAGGCCGTGTTGGCGGGGAGCGACGGCTGGCGGTGAATTACAACACATTGTGTCTCAGAGAGCAGTTCTGTCTGTCTGGTCCACCTTGACCTCTCTCTCTCTCTCTCCCTCTCCCTCTCTCTCTCTCCTTCCCTCCCCCCTTCCCCCCATATCTCCCTCATATTTCCCTCTCCCCATATACCCCCCCCCCATGTATTTCTATGTGGATTCTCTCCAGTCTCATCTCCTTTCACTCTCTTCCTCTGTGGTTTTTATCGCTTTCCCGCCCCGCCGTCCATCCCTTTATATTTACCCCCCCCCCCCCCCCATCCACCCAGGCA
>JAODLL010000012.1:1159255-1171465 GCA_026546735.1 Forbesichthys agassizii
GTCATATTTTAGCCATATTTAAGTCATATTTAAGCCACATATTTAAGACATATTTAAGCCACATATTTAAGACATATTTAAGACATATATTGAAGCCATATTTTAGCCATATTTAAGTCATATTTAAGACACATATTTAAGACATATTTAAGTCATATTTAAGACATATTTACGCCACATTGGCTTAAATGCATCAATGTGTGTTGATATATTGTTCTGTTTCTCACAGGCTTTGACAATAATACCACCTTGGAGATGTTCTTAAACTGAGAAAAAAAAAATTAATCTCCTCCACCTTTTGATTTACATATCAAAGGAATTCCACAGGGAGCTGTTTTGCATATTTACATCTGATTAGTAACTTTAAATGAACATGTCAAAAACGGTCGAGTTTTCTTTCTTGAATGCGGCAATGCTTACCTAACGTGTATAATTAGTGCCAGTACATGTAACACATCCCAGAAACAAACCAAGCTGATATCAAACAACACGCGAGACACCTTTTATAATGTCTTTCATTAGGCATACTCAAATATCCCCATCTCACCTATGGCCCCAACACTTGCTCAATGATAACTTCCTTTGAATGTTAAAGACAAAAATATGTATTGTATGTTTATGGTAATATTTCTTTCCAAGTGACATTAGGTCTCACCAATTCCATCAGTTTTTCATTTGATGGGAATATTTTTAGATGTACAGAGAGAAGGGTTTGAAAAGAGAAAGCTTTGGGTTCAAGGTCATTTAGTTGTGTGACAAAAACAATCTGTCTGCTTACCGTCACCTAGTTCAAAGTCACAATAGAGGGTAAAGTGATATTCTGTCTTTCTGCCTGACAGTGGAATGTGTCTCACCGCTGACATGCTGAACTAGAAGTGAGATCTAAAAGATCTCAAACATTTTTTAAATACATTTAAACATTTTATCAAGCCTGCGTACCTGTCACAAATGGAAAGACATGGTGGCTGAGCCCGATCCTGAAAGAAAACAAAATGAAGGGAAAAAGAAGTTGACACATTTGACACAATGTGTGTATGTGTCTGTAGAAAGCAGAAATTTTTTTTTTATTTTTTTTAAATAAAAATCTCAACTTCTCCCGAGTTGTACGGGGCTTAACTATCTGATTATTAATTGGGAGTCTCATTTTTGATTCAGTATTCTGCTCCGCACAGCATCTCGGGTCCCTTCGGTGGGGTTGTGTCTGCATAGTGGCTTGTCAGGAGGAGGAGGAGGGGGGGGGGCTCTCACAACTCGCACATCGGAATACCAATGAGTGGGGTTAAGAAGCCACGGCAACTCGCCCGTGGAGACGCCCATTTCCCCTTCTCCGCACCCCAGATCCGCCAAAGTCTCCACGGGCAACGTTTCCGAAAGCTGCTCCTAATGTGGGCCTGTGTCAATCACCCAACCCCTCCCCCCCCATCCCACCTTCCACTTCACTCACCCACAGTCCATTTGAAATAGTCATACGTCGGGAAAAACGGGACGAGCACCTTCACAGTGTTCCGAGTCATCATACAGAGGCAGGCCTACTGTAAGGGATCGTAATGCTATTCAGAGGATATGGCGGGGGGATGGATAGAGTGAGGCGGTTGATTTCTGTTATGCCAGACAACATGGTCCTTTAGCACGCACCGCTTATAACTTCCTGATTTCTTTTTTTTTAATTTTTTTTTTTATGGAGGGTGGTGGAGTTTCAAAGAGTCGAATTGCAACGCGGGAGATTCAGGCTGTCTCTCGTCTCCTGTTTGTTTTTGTTTGGGGAGCCCCACAAAACAGGAAAAGACTTATCAGAGGAGGTGTCTTTCTGTCAGCGGGTAAGGGGGCGAGATATTGGATCTCACCACGACATGTTTATGTGACAAGTTGATGTGACAGCTTTGACAATGCGTAGATAAGTAGGCTACCTTCAAAAAGAGGGGACAGAACACAGCATAGCCACTAGAAACTTTTGTCTTTTCTGTCATATAGGTACAAGTAAATGTATAATGTAACTAAATTTGAAACAAATATGATTTTTTGTTTGTTTTGTTTTGAAATGGCATCTTGCATATGTGTCATTTCAGACAAATGATTTAGAAGATTTTCTCGTGCTGAGAATTGATGAAAGACATTTTACCGCCTTTGGCCTGCGCCTTATATAGTTTCCTTAACTCTTCCAGTTAAATATTGGTCACAAAATATTCAATCTACAAGACTAGACAAAGAAATGAAAAGGTACTGGAAATTAAATGGACTGATGGCAACTCTAACTGTTCTTTTCAAGGCGCAAATCTCTAAAGGGCACATTTCATTTGGACTTGAGAACAACACTCAAGTTTTTAAGTGAGACGGTACGTACATAACACTCAATGTCTCTCTGAACTACGCATACCACCTTCGGTGTCCTTTCAATACACTCACTTCTTGCTGTATTTACAGCTCGGCAGCAAACTCATCGCACCGCGCCACGTTCCTCAATGGCCGACCATTCAATCAGAAGCACACAAGGCTTCTGTGGCGTGCCCAATAGCGCCATGCTTAGCTTGAAGTCATGCATGCTGGGCTTGAGGTGTAATGGTTAGTGCAAGGGGGGTGGGGACGAATGGGGAAACCACACGGATCCTGGCTGGATTTATTCCCCTGCCAGCCTCTATTCTGTTGGCAGTCAAGCTATTGTGCTGACTCAATATGCACAAGGCAACGCATACAATGCTTTGTATGGGAGGTACAGTGAATAGAGGATGTACGAGCAGCTGGACACTGGTCTACCGTCCTAATCTCACATCTCGTCCCCTTCTTCGTTTACTTTTCAATCTTTTACACGTATAAGCAATGCATCCACTTATCACGTTGTATACACCGAAGCATTATACTGTGCTAATCATGAGAAAAAGATAAAAAGGAAGAACAACTTCAAGGTCCCACACTGAGGAATGGCTGAAGCATGTATTTTTCATTCATGATTCTATACACATGAATGCATCTGTGTGAAAAGAAGTTCATCTTCCAATTAAATGATGGTTTCATCTAGAATGTGACTCTTTTTAATAGATTAATTAACATTAAAGTGTTGTCCGATTGCAGCAATTGAAAGAAAATAATGAAATCACACGCATTTTCTTTGAAATACAGTAAAAGGTATTTCATAGCCTGGCATCTACAAAATGTTCAATTAACCAAACAAAAACTATTGAAGTATTTGAAGTCTTGCACACATCTGAAATATCATCTAACTTTCCTTTTACTGATGTTTAAAGGTATGGTATGCAACCTTGAAAAAGTGATAACCCCCCCCCCCCAAACACACACACACAAAGCTGTGTGCTGTATACCAGTTGGAGCTGTTTGTGGAAAGCTTTTTTCTTTTGCACTGCATATTATTGTAATTGTATTATCCAACTCAATAAATCACAAAACATACTAAACAAACACAAAAAAATAGGAAATTTGTGTTTAGATTATTTCTTTGTTGTAATAATGCTTCTTGGAAATAAATTATACCACTGAAATTGGTATTGGCCTGATTATTTTACTTTTTTATGGTGCCACATTTGTAAGGAACATTTATTTGTGGGATGAGCAGCAGAGTTCAGAGGATGTGGGTTGCGCCCATGAAAAATGTGCCAGATATTCTCTGACAATGATCTTTTCTTTGCTGTAGACTCTTGTTTGGTGTTGTTTGGTAGATTTGATGATTGATGTCTGAATAAACAAGACATATTGGCAATTTAACCATTTATTAATTTACCAAACGGGAGCATCAGTAGCGTGTGGAAGAACCACACACAGCCAACGTGGTTGTTAGTCACTGGCACCAACAGCACGCCCAAGCGTATCCCACAAGTGTTCACACACGTCCTTGTGTGTAGTTTATACCCTGCAAACTAATCCACTTTAGTGTAATAATCTTGTTTTTAGATTTTAAATCTAGTTGGACTTGTTTCTAATATAAATGGCTTATCTCGTGACTTAAATTAAGTACATTTGCACTTCATTTAAAAAATCTTATCAAGTGAATTTCACTGACTGCACTGGCAGCCACATTTGCTTGTTTTAAGCTGAAAACTATTATATTTGCACTTATATTTGATAGGGTGTTTTTTGCAGTGTATACAAGAGGGAAGTGTATTTTTAGGCTGACGCTAATTTTTATGCGACACAATTTATCCAATTCTTCTTTATGTTAGACATCGGACTCCGTTAGACTGCGTAACGCAAATCCATATTGCTGCAGACAGCCGGCTCAATGTACAACGTGAAACCCAGTGAATGAATGTATCATCGCCGTTCAAAGCCTGATGGCACTGTAGGTGCACTTTTAAAATGAATGAGCCGAGCACCATGACTTTTTAGTCTAGCTAAAAATGTCATTACATTTCATTATTCAGCGGTCTCTTTGGCCCTGAATTAATAAAGACCGGGTATCACACACTATGAATGCTTATTACATTTTAAACCGAGAAGTGTCTTGGTCTTGCATCTTTTTTCCTTTGACAATATCCTATAACACAACATGCAATGAAAGACTTCAAAACAGTTATTTTATTTTGATTGTTATGAAAGCACGTTTTCAAAAAGGCATGGTGAAGCCATAGGCACCTTGAAAAGCCCCCCCCACACACACACACAGTACACGGATGCTATTTTTATACGTGAAAAATCAATGAGTCCAACATTTATCACTCAATTGGCCAAGTAACCATCTCGCTTCAATGACACTGACAAATGAATAAAGCACAATATAGATTTTCCCTCAATAGCCGAAAACCTGGGAATGCTTGATGGTTTCAGACAGAGTATAGCACACTTTGTGAGTTGTCCTTAACCATCTGCCTCATTGCCAGACATTCTTTAAGTACGTAGTAAACACCAGCAATACAAACGTGCTCTCCTAAAGCCGCCACTCTATTTGAAACAGACTGAACAGTTATAATAGACATTCATCCAGTCTGAATGTGGTTGAACACATATACAGTGTCCCCTGTGCAAATTAGCGGTGCACGAAATTGATCAAATGTGATATTGATCAGGAAAATTGCAATATCAATATTCATTTTAATATTTTTTAACATAAGTAAAAAAAAAAACAATGATTATTGGAAAATGCATCAAAATATATTGGACTGGTACAACAACAGTAATTTCAAGCTACTGAGGAGGCATTTTTATTGGCCACTGATGTTTCCTCTTCCATCTCTATTACGTAATTAGCTTACTCATCTACACATGTTACTTTTCTGCCTAAATCAAACACAGCTAAGCCAGACAGCCAATGGACACATTCAGACCAGGCGCTGGCCAGCGAGCCCACCCTCTGCGCCTGGTTCCAGATGGGGGTTGCCTCCGGGCAGGGTAACTTCTCTTTTTTTTTGATTTTCCATAAGGGTCTTCTGAACTATTCTTAGTCTAGCCCCTCCCCCTGAGACCACTTTGCCTTGGGAGACCCTAGAAGGAGCACACGACTCCAGGCAACACAGCTCTATTCTACTAATACAGTAATAGAGCTTTACTGTACTACTAATGCATTTTTATAATCTAATGTATATTTGTATCTGTCTGCAATCCATGTGGGATACTTGTACACAACATGACTCCCACATAGCGGTACATACTGTATACCAGGCCTGGGAAAAGTCAGGCCCGGGGCCGGATGCAGCCCTTTGAGACGTTCTACCCGGCCTGCCCGGTACATCAAACATTTAAAAATAATAATACAACATAAAATTACTTGACCAGCTCTGCAAAATGTTTATGTTTATTATGAAAATTGTGTTGCATAGGAATAGCCTATATGCATAAATATGCAAGTTAACAAAGTTAGCTATTTTGTGTTGTATTTGAAAAGAATTAGCATGTTTGTTAACAAAGTAACGTGGCCCGCGAAGTTCTCTGACATTATCTATGTGGCCCCCAAGTGAAAATAATTGCCCACCCCTGCTGTACACAGTAGTGCAGTTCTATTCAATTAGCGGCCCGTCAACTGCCCCCATGTGGCCCACGAGGGGATTGCACCCTTGACTATACATTAGTTCAATGCACTTTGTAACCACTAGTGTGTATAGTGCAAACTCCTATTAAATGAGGCTTTGAGCTCCTTGTCTGTTTGCGCTAACCATTAAGCCCAATGTCATGGTGTTTAAATGTGTCTTTAGGCACAACAAAAACATGTCCCTTGGAATAGCCGATACCACAAGAATGTTCCACATCTTTCACTACAACATTCCCCTGCTAACTCCTCACCAAGTGTCGAGGTGTCCCTGTGCAAGACACCTGACCCTAACTCCTCCCCCGGTGGTCAGGTAGCGCCTGACCACAGCCTTCACCATTGGCATAGTCTATGGGTGACGTCATAGAGGGCTTGTATCCATTATTTATACACAGTTTACGGTTTACGTCAAGGAGGGTTTATACATTCATATATTTATAGTCTGTTCAAAATACCAATAATGCACATACGGGAGGTCGTGGGTTCGAACCCTGGTGTTGACCTACCTGTAAGCATCCTTGAGCAAGACGCCTAACCCCCTCATCTGCTCCTGGTGGTTGGTTGCACCTCGCATGGCAGCAATCACCATGTGTGTGTGAATGTGTGGCAAAATTTGAACTTTGAATAAAAGCGCTATATAAATGCAGTCCATTTAAAGCATTTATTTGGGAGCAGGCCCCCCCTTCGATACCCCACAGTGTATCTGTCATTGCAGAAAAAGTCAGTTCATGCAGCACGTTGAAAAGACACTTTCACTCCATATACGTGACTTTCACCAGCAGGAAAAGGTAAACAGCTTGTGGACATAAAGGTGTCCACCTGCATAACAGCTGAATGTGTACTGTAACTGTATGTCTTTGACGACCTTTATAAAAGAAGTACAACTGAAAAAAGGTTATTTTTATATGGCTCAAAGCACACAGAAACCGCAGGCTTAAACTGGACTTGATAAAGAGATATTGAAGTTAAACCTTCCACTCTTGGCCCCGTAGAGCATGCGGAGGAAATAATTCCAGCATGTGCTATGAGAATCTCTGGACACTAACACTTCAAAGTCCACAAAATGGAAAGCAAAAACCCAAAAATCTAATCTCTAACGAGAGGAAATGTCCAAAAACAGTAGTCTTTGCTGTGCATGTCCGCAACCCATCATCGCTACATTGAAACTATGATATACCGTACCAGTAACACCCATAATGATAGATTGACACCAATTACTGTAGCCTACACACAAACAACACACTGAAAGATGTTTGTACTGTTTACAGCACATGTCGTCTTTGGTTAGAGGTCATTTTCCCAGACAGCTAAATAAAGGCTAAAGTTATTGTATGTTATACACTGTACTATACTATCATTACTTGCAAGGCAATCTACCATGAATCACAGCACAGGACAGCTGCCTATTGGAAAACAGCAGAACACGATTTAAGTAACTACTCTGGTTAGCTTCTCTAGTAAATAACCATTAAAACCCTGGAAGACCCATTTTAGTCCAAAGAAAACATCACTTCGCGCTCCAAAAAACACATTTGCTGTTGCCATTTTTTTTTTAAGACTACATTTGTAATTGTGTGTATATTGGAGAGCTAATTCAAACGAATGGCTCGTTAGAATCCTGATAAAGAGCCATTCATTTAAATCAGCTGTGTTGGAGCAGGGAGACATCTACAACATGCAGGGCAGTGTTCCCCGAGGACCAGGTTTGGGGAACACTGGTCTAGAAGTACCGGATCATTTTATTCAGCACACAGAACGGTAAGATAGGAGATATTTGTTGAATTTGACCAGATGTGTATTAGCTTACAATTAGCTTGCAAACTGATAGCTCTAGAGACACTAGACAACTACAGTAGAAACTCAAAGACAAAGTTGTTCAAACCCTGTATTAGCATTAATCACTTCTGACAATTTTGTCCATGGCAAGAGATATAAGTGTCTGTTACCATAGTAACACTTCCTGACCCATAAACCACAATGCATCATTTAATTTTCTGCAATTATACAGAGAGACACTAGTATCAGCCAATCGAAGGGGTCTAATGGTAGGCTGTTGGTTTCCCTGGGACCAATAGACATTTAAATTAACCATAATATGGTTTCCTATGCAGTTTTAAACAAGACTCTGTGGAGTAGTACTCAATGTAGAGAGGGTTTTGTTGGCGTAGCAGTTCAGAGCTGACATCACATTTGGCCTGGGGTGCTACTGTATATAAATGAAAGCAGGGGTTAGAAACAGGCGAATGATCAGCACCTCCTAATCACCATTATAATGAGTCATAATGAGTCATATTGATTAAACATTTCACTGTGAAATCATCGTCGGTGAGACTTCACAAAACGACACAATGGTTAAAGGCCTACTTTCAAGTTTCATATATTTCATAGAATTGATTCTCAAAAGAAAAACAGGAAATATTAATCTCAAAATCTGTCCGAAAAGAGAGATTAGGAGATGTCACAACGTGTGCCGAACAATAGTGAAAAACGGGAGACAAACGAAGCTCTAATTGTCACGCGAACCTCAAATTGGGGGCATGGGTGCGTCTCAATAATGGCAGCTAATTTGTCTTGTATGGTGCTTCCTTGATGAGTTTAAATTGAATGAGTCAGGATCTATTCTGGCCCAACGTGAACGCCGGCGCTTTGGTTCAGCGCTGACGGCCAAGGTCGAACATCTCCAAATGGAGGGGTGACAGCCAGATTTAAGGAAAGGCTAGCTAACTCAACGGGCAGCAATGGCACTGTACACACATAACCTTGAATGTTTAATTCCCTCATCCCCCTTTGTAAGTCCCCCCCCAAACTGGCCTCTAAACACACATCCCATCATGTCACCCACATTAATGGCATAATCAGCCTGAAAAAATTACTCTCACAAATTATTCATTGTAATCCTCCATTTGGGGTCCTTAATGCCTCTAATTGGGCTTTTATGACTTACAAACTCTATCTCTCTTTATTCTTATCCCTTCCTCCCTCCCTGCTTCCCCGGCGAATGTTTTGGTGCCTTGACGTCAGGGCGTCGGTGACACCGAGCCTTTTCCTGTTGGGGCGCTCCTTCTCGTCTCGCTCCAGCGCACACTTCACTGTCGCCCGGCTCCCTCTCCTCGAGACAATGAGCTTTTGACTGAATACATTATCCCAGCTGTTGTTGTGTTTGTTGTTGTTTTAGAAATCGAGGGGAAGGGATGAATTATTGATGAATACACAAAGAAAACAAAGGGGGAAACTAAACTTTTTGAACAAGAGAATAGCCTACTGTCAAGTGTTGCAGTTCCACCAAAGAGGTCTGCGAATGCAATTTAAATATCAGTTAATTAGCTTTGATAACATTATACAATACGTTTAATGCTACCGTTGTTACCACACATGTGAATAATCAAAGTAATTTGAGTTCAAATTCTTGTCCAACTGAGAGTTAAGGTTAGGTGGTGTATTTCTGTGGGGAATGTTGCTTTGGTTGACCTTATAGACTACATCATTCAATCTTGAGATGTCAGTAAAGTAAGGTTCTACGGAATGGCTAAAACACATTTAAATAAATGTGGATTGAATGGGGAGATAGTGTGTAAAATATTTATGTAAATATTTGTATTTAATATGTACTGTATTTAAAGTTACAAAAAAATATATTGTGTGTGTACTGTCTGTACACAGTACACATGTGGGATTTCACTTCTCCAGTACCTTGTAGAATATGCAGTCCAAGATCCACCATAACAGGTGTGTCAAACCCGTGTCTATCTCAAAACTATGAGCACAACAGTAGGCTATGACAACGTTCTAAATGAGATATTACGGTGCCCCCTATTGGTAAATAAATGGTACTGTGTTGTAACTTATTACATTAGTCCATCACTTTCAATTTACATTGTAATTACTGGTCTTTTGTGTGGATAGAACTTAGTAAATTAGTTAAATATTTACATGGCCAAGACCCACCAGCGTCGAACAAAACACTATCAATCATACTGCTTTACATGTCAGAGGGTCAGCTTGCTATCATTCAAAGATTATCCAGTGATTTTTTTTTCTCTGTCACTAAAAATGAGAATCTGTTTTAAGAACAAAACCAAAAAAAGGTGTGATTCAATATTAACAATTCAATAGTATAATCAAATTAAGAAAATAGCAGTGACGGTTTATCATAATACAAGAGAATGCAGTGTTCATTCGTCCATTTAGTTTATACATAAGAGGTTAAGCATAATAGAGTATTGTGAGTTTCATAAAGCAACATTTAAAAAGGCTCAAGTAGCCAAGGACATGTTATAGTTAAATGCTTAACACTGTTAATATTGGCAAATGTAGACCTAAGAAAAATAAATACAAATAAATAGATATTTTCAGTGTATTTAAATTTCTGTTGGGTGAAGCATTGAGGGGACCCACGCATTGGGTTTGACCTCCAACCTTTCCTCCTTGCATATAAGTTGTACCGCCACATTGTTACATGCATTCAGGATCAAAGCCATGATAAATGCCACTTGTGTAAGATTGCAACCAGTTAGCCACTCGCAGAAACGGCCGCTGGTGAAGAGGGCACATGTTGGCGAAGGGGGTGGGGGGGGGGGAGATGGCGGAGGTGCGAGGTCAACCGCATCCCCTCTCTCAAAACCCCCGGAGCGCTGGGGAGGTTTTAGACAACTGCTGCTCACTTTGGGAGAGAGGAAGCAATGATGGATGGAGTTCCCAAGGTGAAACGGAAAGAATAGCATAAACTCCAGCACAACCTCCAAAGGGAAGGATAGAATTCTGCTTTGGGTGATGCGTTTATCGATTCTTCCGAGCCTAGCGTGGAGATGGCATGTAAACACAAATATATTAGTAGCCTACAGTGCGCAGGTCTGCCCCGACATACTAGCGTGCGAAAGTGCGTGCTCACACACACACACACAGACACACACACACACACACACACACACACACACACACTCCCTAGTGACACATGCCCGAGGCCTATTCAGTGTTTTTATAATAATATTCATACAGCTCAGAGGCCTGTGGGCATCTTCTAACCGCTTGGCAGATACATTTGTTGGATAACTAAATAGAGATGAATGAATAAAGGAATAAATAAATGATAAATGTGTATTACCGCTATTTGTGTGGGTTGGCTGATGTGTTATTGATTTTATCTCTGTGCACGCGCATGAGAAAACAGTAGTTTATTACGTGTTATGATTGCAACCAAATAATGTGCATATCCATATACGTATGTAGCCTACGCTCACGTATAGTTACTAGTGTGTGTGTACTGTAGGTGTTTCTATGAATGGTGGTTTGTGAGGCCGTCGCTTTAAAACGGTCTTTGAAGAACAGTAACTCGCACAGTGATCTTACATTTATTCAAAGGTCTCATTAATTTATTTGAAGCTGGGGGAGGTGTGTGTGGGAGAGGGGGGGTCTTAAGTCTTCTCGGCTTTAAAATATCCAGCCTGTTTTTGTATTTTCGTCAAGTCTCCAGAGAAAACGTCTCGTAATCAACTCTCTCATTATGTAAATAGTAAATCCGTTTTGTTCAAAAGTCCGTTTGTGCCAACAGCAGCTTATGTCACGCAATAGGATAATAAACGTTTGTGACAAGAGTTCCCCTCCCCCCCACGTTATAGGATCGTCAGCTGAGGTTTGCTTTGTGCATGCGATGTCTGCGTACTCACGGGACGAAACTTACCGCCGCGTCGCGGGTCGAAACTCAACCTTTCACTGTGGAGGGGAAAAAAAAAGGCATAATGCCACAGTTGTCACTTACACTCTTTATTACAGCGATGGCCCGAATAAAAGCCTCTTGCTTGCATGTGCGTGTACAGTATGTGTATACGTACCCCCCCCCCCCCCCCTTCACCACACACATTGTCTTTTCTTTTGCCTTTGAGACATAGCTCTCCCCTCCCTCCCTTAGGGGTGGTAATGGCATTCTCCATGACAACGGCAGTGTGACACTGGCTTTGCCCTTGAGGGATGGGCGACCCCTCTGGGGGAGGAAAAGGGAGAGGGGGTGGGGAGGGGAGCGCAACACGGAAGAGGTCGAGGGTCACCTCCCATCATCTACCAGCAGGCCCTTCCATTCTCCTCAGGTGGAGGGGTGCGAGAGCTACGCATTGAAGCTAGCCCACTCATGTCCAGGCGCTGGCCAAACAAGGAATGTTAGCCACAGGCTGTTCTGGCTAGGGGGGGGGGGGGGGGGGGGGGTGGGGGGGGGGGGGGGGGGGGGGGGGGGGGGGGGGGGGGGGGGGGGG